>JXSR01S037813.1:0-33899 GCA_000969725.1 Ophiothrix spiculata
TATGACCAATTTTGTGAGTACTTTTAGCTTTTATCATAATGCCATATCCCGTAATTGTGATATGTAATATCTTGCTTAACTGTGTAAATCCCATTGGAATGGAAGAAAAAGAGACGTACTTACAAAATTGGTCATATCTTTTTTATTTTTCATCTGATTTCCATTATTTTTTCTGCATTTGAAAGCTTATTACATTTGCTTTACTAAAATAACAAGAAAATTATGATTTGGTGCTTTTATCAAGGTCAAAATCAGTTTTAATCCGTGCCCCATTTTTTTTTGATACACGTGGTACCCTAAACCCGAAAACTATTATAACCCTAACCCTACACCCTAACCCTAAATTAAACCTTACCCTAACACTAACCTTAAACCCTAACCCTAAAATTCTGGATGGGACCTAAAGTACACTTGGTCCAACATTTCTTTTATATTTTTCATTCCAGAAAAAGCTGACTCCATCAGACAGTGTCAAATATGGAAGTTTTGACGCGGGTGATGTGGATGTAAATCATTCCGGCAAGAGCCATAATATGCAGAGTAAGAGTTACGATGGCCCGTCGTTTAAGAAATCGTATTCCGTTTCTGGAAGCACGATTTCATTTCATAATATTCATTATAACGTACAAGTCAGCGCAGGACGATGCAAGAAGGAGGATAAAGTCATCTTGAGAGATATCAAGTAAGTTATGAAAAATAATATACGGCCTATTAGAAGGGTGCTCTGGCAAAATGAGTGGAAAGTCATGATTATCATAATTGAGTTTGACATATTTAAATTCTCTATAGTCAGCTTTCGGATGATACAGTAGAAACTCATTATAACAAAGTTGCTGGGGACAGACAAATTACTTCTTTATATCCGAAATTTCGTTATATCAGAGTTTTTAAAACAATAAAAAACAAAAGAAATTAGTGAAATGGTACAGGAAAATTACTACTTTATAACAGGGCTTTTCCTATATCAGATTTCGTTATAATGAGTTTCTACTGTATATCATACTTTTTTTCTACAATATTCATTTAGAGATCGAAATACAAGGTAGTCAACTCAAAATCTGGTAGTAAAGAATGGTCGCAAATCGATTTTAAAGTTACTTATTAGTGTATGATAGCAAAACGTGATCAATTACCAGTGATCAATTGCAGTTTCGGGCATAATTGACCTTCAAAATGTGAGATATAGTTTCCCACTTAGGCCTAAAAAAAAATTGTTTGATTGGCGTAACCCGACCGACCCTAATTTTACCACCGACCCTAGATATTTTTATTTTTTTGAGCATGGTAAAAAACCTCCAAATCCCAAATTTGATGGGAATCGATTCATGGGAGCCCAAGATATGGCTTGCAGGACATTCAAAATGACAAATAAAAGATGTGTTACAGAAAAAGTGAAGATGTTTTTGTATATGTGCCATATATTTTGTGTTCTTTTATGTGAAACATAGACTTAGAAAATTTAAAAAAATTATTAAAAAAAATAAAAATCCCAACCTACCTACCCTATTTTTTTTTCTATGTTACGCCAATCAAACAATTAATTTTTTTTGGCCTTATGCATCAACGCGTTTTAGGTCAAAAAATGAAATTTGATCTCATCACTCATTTTCCGCTCATTTTGCCAGAGCACCACTCATATGTGTGTCAAAAAGTGGTTGTTTGCTCCGGGATTCAAACCCGGAACCTTTCGCACCCAAAACATGTCCATCTATACCAAGCTACCTAGCAGAAGCTGTCTACAGTAGGCAGCAATTTAGTGCTGATACAAGACCATCTGTCTATGACGTATTCGGACTTCGGCTATTTTACCAATTTCTCGTAACCTTTTGTAGCCTTAATGGATCTTTAGGGTTAATCTGGGAGCCCATCAAAAAATTTTCAGAGGCGGATATCCCTTGGATGACTTTGCTATGAAAATTTGACCAACACTGTATTTGGTTTCAGTTGCCAATTTCAGACCCCAAGTTACCAATTTTGATAAAAATACATCTTATTTTACTCAAATGGTGCTTTTGTGCAAATTTCTACCAGTTAATTAGGGCACCAAGTTATATGGCAGGTTTTATTTTGAGTCCTGATATTGTAACCATACAAAAACATGCTTTGTGCCAAATTTCATGATTCTAGGACATCGTTTAGGGTCTGAAAATTTGGCGGGGGATTTTGATATCTGCGAAAATCACATTTTGAGATAAATGCATTTAAAGTCTAGAAACACTTAATTTATTTTATTCTTTAAAGTTATTGCCATTTTGATTCGTAAATTTAAATTTTATCATCAGTGTTACTTATACTTATTTATCAATACAAAATATCAGTAAATAATCACTATTATGTATTTATTTAGCATTTTCTTAAATATCGCTGCTTGAAAAAACAATAAGAATAAAAGGAAATATAGCTGCTTGAAAAACAATAAGAAAATAAGAAATAATATTTGTTTGCATGATACAATCCACTTTGATTAATCATAACTCTGGAACGGAATGTCCGATTTTCACCAAATAAAAAGTAAAATACAGCTTAAAGTGCTGAGAATCTAGAAATCTAGAAAGCTCAGAAATCATGCTCAACATGAAATAGGTTGGTAGTTCCTTCCTTTTTTGATTCTATATTTTTGATTTTTGTGTTTTTCCTCAGTGGTGCGTTTAGTGCTGGTATGAACGCGATCATGGGGCCAACAGGAGGCGGCAAAACATCGTAAGTAACTTTCATTTATATCAATAAAATAAAATGAAAATCAAACATTGATAGACATTGATATAACAGTTAACTTGGGTATAGCCTAGCTATTTTGCAAAACTCAAAAATAGAAGTCATAACAATAGAAGTCTGATAGGGTCTTTCACAGATGAACACCCAGGGTGTCAAGTTCAAAGCATATTGAAGAAACACTGTATTGTCAAGAGTTTCAAATTTCAACTCCGTTTTTAATTTTCTTTGATACAATACCTTTCAAATAATACCTAACACAATTTTATGTTAAGAGCCCCTTCAGATTTGCAGTGGGTTAAAACATGCCCAAATTTCACATAGACAAGAATGCTTTTGGCATAATATGGTAGAATTCCATTGTATGTTTTTGATCCATATTTTTAGTCATTTCTTACTTGCATTTTCAAATGTTATCTTATTGTGTAGTTTATTGGATGTCCTTGCTGGGAGAAAAGATAAAGGCGGTCTTGATGGAATGGTTCTCATTAATGGTGCTCCACAGTCGGAAGATTTTAGGTTGGTTTCTGGATACGTCATACAGGTAAGGAATAACCCCCACCCCTGGGAAGGGAAGGCAAAAAGGGGGTATGACCTGAAAGAAAACATAAAAGGGAGGCCTTAATGGAATGGTTCAAATCAATAGTGATTCACTGTCACGGTCGGAAGAGATAAGAATGAAAAAAAGCCTGGGGATGGTCCGGGGGCAGGGGGGAGGGTTGTTATAGGGATGTGCCACAAATTCAGGTACCAAAATCATGTTCTCTAGTGACAGAATGCCAGGAGAACTTGGAAAAAAGCCAAAGGAAGCAATCATGGATTGAAAATCTGATGCGCATAAAATGCTGGGACCAAGAATCTAAATTTGCGACTCATTGTTATATTTGCTCTTGAAAAGTGAAAGATTTCAACAGTGTTTAAGACTGCATGTGCAGCATAATCAGGTTTCCGAAAGAAAACTGATTTCACTCTGCTATGTTTTATGTTTTTCTTCCTGTTTTTAAACGCAAACGCCATCTCAAAACCCATCTGTTCTGTCCCTGAATGCTAGTGTTGTGTTCTATTTTGTGTGGCGCTCTTGAGTTCTTCGGAAGATTTTGCGCCCTAAAAGCACCCTTTATTAGAGATTCATTCTGCTGTATTAACTCTTTAACCTAAATTTCAAATTCAAAGGATTGTAAAAAGCTAAATATGGCAAAATCTAGCCCTGTTGTCATCATTCTCCTAGAGCACTTATGTGGTTTCTCTATGGTCAAATTTCTGTATGCACCAAGGAATTTTTTATCTGGGAATCGGTATTCTCCGCAATCTTGTGTCGCTCATGGAGCAGAGTTATTGTACCTATTTGGAGTTTGGCTCAATATCCAGGCAGATCGCATAAATCTTCACTTAACGCATGTACAGCATGTGCATTTTGTTTCACGCACAATTTGAAGTAACATGTATTGTAACTTGCTCTGATCAAAGTACAGTGCAACCTCTTTTATCCGAACCTCCTTTATACGAATTACTCTGTTATCCGGCTGAATAATTTAAAAGGAAAACATGTTTTGTCAGTACCTATTATATCATGATTTATTGCATTTGAAGGACATTTTTGTAATTTTTACCATCAAAAAGTGCTTACAAAGGTTATTCACACATTATACCACTTCTTATTGAATTATTTTATGTTACACAATTAAAGACTTATATGTTATTAGGCAGATTTACACACAATTCTCTTATCCGAATTTTTCACTTATCCGGCCATTGTTTGGTCCCATCATGTCCGGATTAAAGAGGTTGCACTGTACCCCAATTTTCCCGCTAATCAGTTGCGAAGACCCTTGAAGTGTGGCACGCGGAGCCGTAAAATTCCGGAGGTACAATAACTCACCCTCCATGAGCGACAATCCAAGATGTCTGTCTTGGCAGATTTGAATACAAACCCGAGTGCATTTATATTAAACTCAATTTTTTACATTTTTCTCTCATTGTAGGATGATGTTGTCATGGGAACTCTAACTGTGAAAGAGAACCTGACTTTCTCAGCCAATCTGAGACTTCCTAAAAGCATCACTGAGGAGGAGAAGAAAGAGAGGGTGGAAGATGTCATCCAAGAACTGGGACTACAAGACTGCGCCAATACCAGGGTATGTAAAAAAAACCACACAAATAATGATAAGGAATACTTTTCTGGAATCGATACTGTAAAAAAGATCAAGACTTTCAAATAGAATAGGAACATTATGTAGAACAAATCCGGAAATGACTTGTTTAGCTTTCGTAATAGGATGATGGCTGGTTCAACAACTCACTGTATCTATAAAGGAGCGTACCGTTGTTGATTCACGATGAATCCACAGTTGATATTCAAATAAATGCGTCACGCACGGCACGGCGTTTATGGAAGTGCGTTTACGCAATACACAAAAGTCAGCGCACTGATCATCGTGCTTCGGGCACTTGTAGTACGTGCAAAAGCCCTGTGCTTGGGAAAAATTGGTAATGCCAAAACAGCAAACATTCACAAATTAGCACTTTACTTCAGATATGCGAAATATTTTTATGAAGATGAGTAGGCCTATCTGTTAATTTGAAATCATTTAGAATTTAATTCATACGTTTTCAGGAAGATTTTCAATCTGAGCGTGATAAAAATACGCCTACGCATCGGATGCAGAGTTGTTGATTCGCGATGAACAACTCTGTGTGACGTGTTTGAATACCTAAATCAAAATTAGATATGTTAGTTGCTTTTCCTGACAGTAGTCTTTTTCACAGGCTTTGATGTTATCAGTAGAGAATCATATATGTGATCTAAATTGATACTTTCAACACAGTTCATGGTTTTGTTTCCCTCTAGCGTAAATAGATGGTTTCCCAGATTTTATATTGCCCACTTGGTTTGAGTTTTTGTCAAATATTTCCACAGAGTTTCCCGTCATGTACTATCAAAAAGACAAAAGATGCAAATTTTTAACAACTGTCACTTTAATGACCCAAATTTTTGACAAATCTTGTCTAAAAAAAAGGCACTGTCACTAAAATATAAGTCATTTTCTTTAGTCAAAAGTGACAATTTTCACAGAAAATTTGCTAAATTTATTGAAATTTTATGACTATTTTGGCCATTTTGATCTTAAAATATCCTTCTCTTTTTGCTTTTTCTCCATAGATTGGAAATGATTTTGTTCGTGGAGTCTCAGGTGGAGAAAGGAAACGAACCAATGTTGGAATGGAACTTATCATCAAACCCAGCATTATATTTCTTGACGAGCCAACCACAGGGCTTGATGCCAGTACTGCAAACTCTGTCATGTCGACTATGGCACAGTATGTATAAGTTTTAAGTAGACGGTCCAATGTAATAGACTAACCAGGTGCAGTTGCGTAGCCAGGATTGCGTACCCGGGGTGCACAATAAGTCTTAATCCAAAACAGCAACGGTCCAGGGGCTGCTAGGGGCACCTGCCTATATCGGACTGGTCGTCAAATGTATTACCAATAATTAAGACTACTGCGCCCTTTTTTCATTGTTTTTCTTTTTTTTCCCTTTATCCTATTTTTTTCGTTGTAGACCCCCGGGGTGCACCCGCCCCTTACGCAACCCCTGGCTACGCCAATGAGGTATACGACTGTATGCAGCACCCCAAGAAAGACCAACAACTTAATGTGACATCCGAACCACAGAGCAATTAGAGTAAAATTTCTTGCCCGAGGAAACCCCAGGAGGGGGGGGGGGTTGCTTAGTACAGAAGTAATTACGGGGATGTGCAGCAAATTTAGATAGCAATCAGGCTATATGGTATGCCAATGGGTCCTTTTTCTTTGCAAAATTGTGGTATTTTGATGGGTCTGTTTTTCAAAATTTTCTGAAATTTGCACCAAAATGACACAAACTTTGGATTTCCCCTCCCCCAAATTTCAACAGGGGTGTGATTTGCCCAGATTTTTCTTGATTTCAAGACTTTTTGTAATATATCCCTGGATTTTTCATGAGTAAATTGCTAGAGAAACTGATCACACAAACTGGAAAAAATAATGATAAAGGAATTTTAATCTGAAACTGCCTCTGAAATTATGTTTCCTGCAATATTTAATGTGTAGAAACCGCTCGCATTACTCGCTTCTCTCTATTACATTCTTCCAAGATTTTTTTAAGAACCTCAATCACAGCCCTGTTTCAAACAAAAATCAGCCTAACTAGTGCCAAAAAGCATATTTTGTATAAATTTGACTCAAAATTAGGGCATTTGGTATATAAATGGGTCCCCTTTTCTTGAAAATTGGTATATACATGGGTGATACTTTACATTTGTCAGTTGCACATCCCTACCAAAACCAAATTTGAGTACCCCCACCGGGAAGGAAACAAGCAGATATGGTCCAACCAGGACTCAAAACCAGAATCTCTGTATTATTATTAGTCCCATGCTCTAACCGATTGACAATGCTTCCCCTCTTATCCATAGGATGGGGGGGGGGGGGGGGAGGAATGTTTGAATGGCGCTGACCATCAAACCAAGCATTATATTTCTTGATAAGCCTACTACAAGGCTAGATACCAGTACTGCAAACTCTGTTATGCTTACAATGGTTTTAAGTAAGCTTAAAGCAATACTGTAAAGTGTTAAAAATAGTTTGCAGGCAAACTTAGTAAGACCGGGTAGAAGAAATTATCTTTTATCGGGAAGTGCTTTTATCATTTTACGAATTCTCCCTATACTAAGTTTGCACATTGAGCTATACAAAACGGAGGAGCGCCAAAATTTTCCCTTTAAAATATTGATACTCACTCCCAAATTGGTCTGCACCTAATCTTTGTTTCCTTAATCTTCACATCAATAATTTAAATTCCGCTAAAACTTTCTGCATTTTTTGGAAAATGAGGATCTTTTCTCTCTCCGTGTTAATCAGCGGGACTAAATTTGCTTGTCAATTTCATTTCCATCCAACGACGTAACAAATTAGTCTCGTTATACAACATTTATTGTAACAGATGGGACATTCGCGTAAATTCACTTGGTTGATCGTAGCAAATGAAGACTGGTAAAAGAGATTTTGGGAGCGAATCATTTTTGCTTCGCTCGCTATCTATTTACGTGGCTCCTCGTAAATAGTGCTTCAATGCTTCAACGGTGTGTGTGAGGTTAGCGACCAAAATAAAAAAAGACACACATACTGTTGAAGAACCTTTAACTAGTTAAAAATGAAGCACCTCCTGTCACCCATGACTTTTGATTTTTGGGCTTATTGGGTTATTTTTGGTAGATATGAATACCCTCCAAACAATTTGGCTTAAAGATGCTTACTTTTTCTGTTATGGACATTTGTTGAATTAAATTTGGGATCCCAAATTTAATTCCACATGTGTACTGTTAGTATAGGAAATCATGCATGTGCTTTGTATCCAGTTTTTGGTGGCAAACAATTTTTTCACAAAATACACTTGAAAACGCTTTTAGATAGTCATATTCCTCCATTTTATACTGCTTTTACTATAAACCATTTTTGATCAAAATCCAATTGCTTTAAGTAGACATATGTGGACAACCATTTTATTTCTTGATGGATCTACCACTGTATAGGCCTAGAGGCCTAGATGCCACAACTGCTAACTCCTGATCCTATCACCAAAATCATTTGGTCTAATAGGCATTCACTGTATGCTGTCATAAATAAATATCAGGAGTTCTTTGGTTATAATACATTGAATTTACAGAAACTCATTTTAATTGATATTGTTATAATAGTGTTACCCATGCTTTATAGGACACAGTTTAAGCATTCAATATATTTTGATGAAATTAATCAATTTTTCAGGTTATCACAAAGAGGGCGTACAATAATCTTTTCGATCCATCAGCCGAGATACAGCATATTTCGTTTGTTTGACAAACTTCATCTCTTATCAAAAGGACAGACTGTTTACCATGGACCGGCAGATGAGGCCTTGGAATATTTCTCATCCTTTGGTAAGTTGTAAGAGAAACATTTTTGGCCATAGACCACATTGTTTTAGGCTCAGTGAGACTTGGGCTAAACTTGTCCATTTGAATGCAATTTTCAACAATTTCCACCACACAACCACTGTAATTAAATTCAAATTTAAACGTAAATGGATAGGCCAAAGACGATAATGAAAATGCAACGAAAGAACCATTTCTCAGCTTGCTTTGTGTTGATGTTAGTGCTGTGTTTCATTTTGATTATATTTGTCAACAAGCTGAAAACATTGGGCTATTCCAGTTGAAGTCCACGCACCCCCTATGGAAGACATTACCTTAACCTCCCACACAGGGAGTGTGAATTTCAAATGGGGTAATCTAAATTGGTGACTCTATTTGAAATTCACACTCCCTGTGTATGAGATTAAGGTAATGTCTTCCATAGGGGGTATATGGATTTTAACTGGAATAGCCCATTGATTGCATACATGTTTGTGCTCTGTGTGTCAGGTATGAATTTAACTTCAGTCAGTCCACTGTAGTACAAACAATAATTTATTGGACAATGTAAACAGAAATACATGTTGAGGGTTGCATTTACAGGTAATAGGGCCCTGTACTCTGATTTTTTGTTTAGACAGGGTGTCCCAGAAAAAAAACCCTTACAATGTTTGCATGTAATTTTCTTCAGTTTAACGAATAGTCAGAAAGTTTGTAAAGGTTGCATTTTATAGCCAATGAATTGAACTTTCAGATACCGATTGTTTCATTTCAATCGGTAGTGTACAACAAAAGTTGTTTTATCAAATATTTAAGGTGGATATTTGTGTGGTCCAATTTCATGATTATTGGCCATAAAGTAAGGGTGTTTCTGAATGGATTAAAAATGGGTCATCTTGAAAAATCATATCTGCCTTATCAATCAAATTTGTTCATTTTTTCAGCACAGATAAAAGAGAGTATGCGCATAATAAATTAGTAAACATTGTTACGGTTGAATGAGCAGATCAGTGACATAGCTCAATAGAACTTCATTCAAGGGGAACTTACAAAATTGCGAAATTGGACCAGAAAATATTACACCCAAATATTTGACAAAGAATAACTTTTGTCGTAGGATAACCAATTGAAATGAAACAAACCATATCTAAAAGTTCAATTCTTGGGTTATACAATGCAACCATTATGAACTTTCTAACCATCCTTTAAACCCAAGAAAATTACACTCAAAGATTGTAAGGTTTTTTCTGGGACACCCTGTAAGAAAGGTTAGGGTAGGTAGGGAGGGAGGGAAAACAACAGTATAGAAAGTCAATGTTAAAATCACCCATTGGATATGACAATAAACAAACATACATAGTGGGGTTGTATTAAAAAGTAATTGGACATGCAATATGGATTTTTGTTTAAAACTGTCCAATTAATTTTGTTTGACCTATAAACTGGTTAACCCCAAAGTATTTTAGAGATATACTTATCTTCTGATCAGTTCCATTTTTCCTTTTTGACTGTGGTTCAGAACCAGTAATCAATAATCATTGAACCTAAAGTTGTTCAGATTTAAAACACCATGAAACATAAAATTGCTTTTGAAAACAACTGGCTATTTAATAACCATCTAAATAACCTAATGAACTTCATCAGAGTTTTTAAAGAGTTTCAAGTTCTAGACTGAAGCCTCTCTTTAGTGGTACTTTTTGCTTTAACTCTGGTCTATGACATATTTGGACTGTACTAATTTCTTTACTTTGTGGAATAGAATATTGTGAGATTCAGTGAAGTTAGGGTTAATAATAGAAAAATATGTTTGCTCGTTTAGTACACACCTGTTCACCCTAGAAAGACTAGAATTAAGACAATTCACACACCAATTTCTTGAATTGTAATTTCAGGTTATGTATGCGAGGAACACAACAACCCAGCCGATTTCTTTCTAGATTCCATCCTTGACAACCAGGCTGCTCTTGTGTCATCTCCATTAACGCAACCTGATATGGCAGATGAAGGTATGATGGGTGACCCTCATTCAGTACAGGGGGTGGGGTGGGGGAGGGGAGGGTTATGTATGTGGGGAACACAACAACCCATCCGATTTCTTCCTAGATTCCATACTTGACAACCAGGCTGCTCTTGTGTCATCTCCATTAACTCAACCTGATATGGCAGATGAAGGTATGATGGGTGACCCTCATTCAGTACAGGGGGTGGGGTGGGGGAGGGGAGGGTTTTGTATGTGGGGAACACAACAACCCAGCCGATTTCTTTCTGGATTCTATACTTGACAACCAGGCTGCTCTCATGTCATCTCCATTAACTCAACCTGATATGGCAGATGAAGGTATGATGGGTAACCCTCATTCAGTCCAGGGGTGGGGGAGGGGAGGGGTTATGTATGTGAGGAACACAACAACCCAGCCGATTTCTTCCTGGATTCCATACTTGACAACCAGGCTGCTCAGGTGTCATCTCCATTAACTCAACCTGATATGGCTGATGAAGGTATGATGGGTGACCCTCATTCAGTCCAGGGGTGGGGGAGGGGGAGGGGGTTAAGTATGTGAGGAACACAACAACCCAGCCGATTTTTTCCTGGATTCCATACTTGACAACCAGGCTGCTCTCATGTCATCTCCAGTAACTCAAACTGATATGGCTGATGAAGGTATGATGGGTGACCCTCATTCAGTCCAGGGGTGGGGGAGGGGGGGGGGTTAAGTATGTGAGGAACACAACAACCCAGCCGATTTCTTCCTGGATTCCATACTTGACAACCAGGCTGCTCTTGTGTCATCTCCATTAACTCAAACTGATATGGCTGATGAAGGTATGATGTGTGACCCTCATTCAGTCCAGGGGGTGGGGTGGGGGAGGGGAGGGTTGTGTTAAGTATGTGAGGAACACAACAACCCAGCCGATTTCTTCCTGGATTCCATACTTGACAACCAGGCTGCTCTCATGTCATCTCCATTAACTCAACCTGATATGGCAGATGAAGGTATGATGTGTGACCCTCATTCAGTCCTGGGGTAGGGGTCGGGGGTGGGTAGAGGGAAGGGGTTAAGTATGCGAGGAACACAACAACCCAGTCGATTTCTTTCTGGATTCCATACTTGACAACAAGGCTGCTCTTGTGTCATCTCCATTAACTCAACCTGATATGGCAGATGAAGGTATGATGTGTGACCCTCATTCAGTCCTTGGGGTGGGGGTGGGGGAGTGGGAGGGGGGTTAGGTATGTTAGGAACACAACAATCCAGCCGATTTCTTCCTAGACTCGATCCTTGGACACCAGGTTACCTTAATGTCATCTCCATTAGATCAAACTGACATGGCGGATGAAGATATGATTGCTGACCCTTTATTTCCAAGTTGAATAGGCCTAGCACTAATGATCTTGTTGGTTGCCATTGAAAACAGGGGTAATTGTATATGTGTGAAATATGTTGAATAAATGGTGAAGGTGTAATTTAGTATTTTAATTTTCTTCATTCTGTATGCGCTTCCTATTATTTGTACCTTTTATTATCATTATTTTGTATTGTATTGAATGCAAATAATTAAAAAATCGTTGTGACGTCAAGTAGCATAGCTTCAGGACCCATGAGGATAAACATTCATAGTTATTATTGGAAAATACCACAGATGGCAGCTTTTCCTTTGCGAGTTTCAAAATGAGGATTCTAGAGCTAACATAGTGATTATTTTTTGTTATCCCATTATGATCACTTCATTTTCTCTTTATGCAATAAAACATAAGGCAGCCATTTTTCTAAAGAAGTGAAGATGTTTCTAAATAGCTGCCATATGTAAGAAGTCAATTTCAATACCTTGACGGTGGTCCCCAAAACCACGTTGAATTTTTTTCAAATTTTACACAGCATGTTTTCTATCCAAATGGAACATTTTAATACTAGGTAGAAAAAATATGCATGACATTAGAGCGTCTGATGAAACCTAATAGGGGTGGTGAGGTGGGGTAGGGAGGAGGTTGTGCATGCAAGGAAAACAGCTATGCAGTTAATTTCTTAAATTCTATACTTGACAACCAAGCTACTGTTGTGTGAATAGCTCTGAAAAGTTTACAAACATTTGAATCAACATCAAAGATAAGGACATTCACAAAATTTTCAACTTTATTTGTTTTGTGAAATTTTAATTTGTCTTGAAATGTATTAAAATTACCTTCAAAATGAGGGGTCAACCACTTCATATGAGTAACAAATGGCAAAGTTATGGATGAAAAACATACATCCAAATTCAACCAAATAATGGGAAATGTCAACACAATTTTCCATGTTTTGATCCATTTTCAAATCTGGCAGGCCTTCTAATAAAAATAAAAATGCGTTTTTATTTCATGCCATGTGTTTGGTATCATTTGAAAGGTATTCAAAGAAAGTACAGATTTTTTCATATCCATTGAACCTGAACAGAATTGAAGTTAGAGCTTAAAAAGTCTGCTGGCACAATTTTTAAAAATGTTACAGTGCCCTCAATGTGATCTTATATGAAATACTCTTATCAAAGAATTAATCAGCTCTTGTTATATCAAGCATGTTGTGTTGGGTTCTTTTACCTTTTGAGAAAAGTTACCATCTTAAAAATAATTGTGGATGTTTACTTGTATACAGCTTCAGAAGACGCAGAGAGAGGATTACGCCCTCGTGCAAACACAGTAGGTCAACATATATCATTGGCAGAGTACTTCAGGAAAACAAGGCATTATCAAGATATGGAACGAGAAACGAACAACATACTAGATACGTTTCAAAACAGCGAGGTAGTCGAGGTTGTTAATCCGGAGTATCCAACATCGTTCTTTACACAGGTGAGTTTTGTTGTTTTATAGTCAATTGTGCCCAGAGGTGGGTGTGTGTGTGTGCGTGTGGGTGTGTGTGTGTGTATGTGCATTTGGGGTCTGGTGGATGAGGGTAGGGTGTGTTGGTGTGAGGGTGTGTGTGTGGAACACGAAACAAACATATTGGATATTTATCAAAACAGTGGGGCAGATGAGGCTGTGAATCCTGGCAACATCATTTATCGCCATACCTGTCAACATTCTTAAATTCTGATGCAGGAGACTTCCATTAAGAGTAACGATTATGGACAACTGACATATGAGGCCAAAAAGGTACACCCTGAAACCTTTTGAACTGCTTTAAAAAACGGTCTCACTAACGCACATACGACTCATAACGATCTCATAATTCAATTTCTGAACCAAAATTGGGTCCAAAATATAGTTTTTTAAAACTTTCTATCATTTTTTTCTGTAAAACAACAAACACAATGCCACCTATAGGAAATTTAGCTGGACAATGTGGTAGAAATTTTCAAAAAGCGGGAGATTTGGCTTAAAATGAAAACCCGATCGGGAGGGCGGGAGTACTACCAAAAATCAGGAGATTTGACAGGCATGCATCGCATTGGTGAGATTGACCATTTTGCTGTCAGTTATGTCCAAGGGTTTGTCAGGGTGGGGGTAGTATTCAATGAGCAAAAGAACAACATACTGGAAACTTATGAAAACAATGAGGCCATTTGATGTTTTGAATCCTTACTATCGAAGATGATTCATCACACATGTAAATCTGGTCATTTTTGCTGACATGTTTGTTCAGGGGTATGATGGGTGTGAGGGTATGGAACAAGAAACTGACTATAATCAGAGAGCTGTCAATATGCATCGATCGATGCCCAGTATTTGCACCCGCTATACACAAGGAATAGTGCATGTAAAAGACCCTGGTGTGAAAATGGTATCAGTAAAATCCCGATTTAGGGTGTGAGTAGGAGAAAAAGATATATTTTGGCTTCGGAAACGACCACCCTTTAGGGGGTGTTTTGAAAAACTGGTCACTGTATGCTTGCAACATTATATTTGAGTGGCCTTCGGGGTTTTGTCCAGGGGTTTGTTAGGGGAGGTGGGGATATGAAATGGTAAATTAAGTTATTAACATATTGGATAAAATATCAACACAACATTTGAGAAAATTGAGTTTGTGAACCTTTACTATCGGACATCATTCGTCATACAGTTGAGTCTTGTTTGTTTTGCAGTTAGTTTTGTCCTGCAATTTAAAGACAAACCACATACTGGATATATACCAAAACAATGAATCTGTACTATTTGTCATCAGGGTTGTCTGGAGGGGATAAGACATGATGTCATCAATATATGATGTAAGTGGAATTTGTTTTGAATTCTTGCATTATTTTTATTTCTAACAGGTTGCCTACTGTAGCAAGAGAGCATTCTTGAATTATGTGCGGAACCCAAAGGCATTTTATGGACAGGTGAGTGCTGAGAATGTAGGAAAATAGGCTGTGATTACCGTTACTTGACAAGGTATTTTAAACAGTCACTCCCGGCACGGAAATCCTATATTTTTGTTTATTTCTATTTTTCGATATATTTTTTATTGGGAATTTCAAGAGCAGAAGTCTCTTGAGGCCCCTTAGAAGCCTCTGAGTGTTAAGAGCAGAAGCCTCTGAGGCCTCTTTGAAGCCTCTGAGACTTCAAAGGTTACAAAGACTGTGACCTAAGTTTCATATCGGAAATCCGAGATGATTGGAATCATGATTGAAACTTGAGATATTATAGCAAAGTCAATTTTTCGTGGATTTCCACGATAAGCTTAATAGCCAAACATCATGATCTTTATTTTCATCGCGATGGCACTTTTTTTATCTTATGATGGCACACTTAATAACTATGTTTGGGGTTCTTAAATAAACAATGGACATTAAAATATATACATACTCATAAAAAAATGAAACAGAGAGAGTGAAATCATTGAGTAAAGTTGGTGTTGATTTCAAGGAAATTCGCCCCATTTAAACACTGTATTTCTAATTATATGTAATTCCTGTAGATGATGTAGTCCGGAACCATTTCAATGAATATATTTGTGCCATCTCTGCAATAACCAGCAGGTTTAACGATTCAAACAATAAGAGTAAGAGCATCAAATGTGTGTATTTGCCAGAAGAGTTGATAAGTCATTTTATCTCGATTTCCCGTGATAAATAAAAATATCGGATTACCATGCCGGCAGAGACTGTTAAAGGGGCATTGGACAAAATGTTGGAATATTTGTTGATGATTTACTTTACACTTTATATGTTAGAAAATAACAGTCAAGATATCAGGAAAAGTCCAGATATCAGGAAAATTTTGATCAAAACCTTCTAGAAGTCAAAAATTTGAATTTGATTTTGTTTGTTGATCTTTGGTATGAGGCTTTTCAGCATCGAAGTGATTACGTAACTCACCCAGTTACTGAATCACGCACATCCCCTGACAACGGTAAGTGCAATACTTTTGTGTGGTGATCATTTCGATCATGGTTCAAAACCAGATAGCATGATCAAGTTGTCTGGGTGATAATCGGATGACACGTAACACTTCGATACTGAATTCTCTAAATATATTTATTGATGCTATATATCAAGAAAGAGGCAAAGATTTGTTTGTAAAACATTCCTTTCACATCATAAATTTGCGTTAGATCTCCTGAAAAGGTCAATTTCAAAAATTCACTTATGGGGGCCGTATTTATTGTTGTGACAGCGATAATTAAAAATAGAATAATATCTAAATATTTTGATATAGGATTTGAATTTGATGATGAAACTTTGCATGCTGTCATTTTTACTGCTAATACTTCAAATGATGCAAAAATTTCAAAATGCTTGGGGAAAGTTTAGGGATGATGCTGAATTTGTCCAATGCCCCTTTAACATACTGTACTGTATATGCTCCTTTAGCATACCATACTGTACATATTGAACTGAATGAATTTCTTGACCCCAAGTCCATATGATTTGCTGTAAAAAAAATATAAAAATGTTATTTAAAGAGTGAAAAAATAATGAAAAACACTGTTCTTGACATTTGATTGGACCCCCACGTTGAACATCGTATTTCGGCCGGCATCCCGCCATTTTTTAACCAATTTTTTAAAAGAGGTGTCAAAATGCTGAGTAAAACAAGTTGCTTAAGATAAGACCTGTAAGTATTGCATTTGAAACATCACCCATTTATAGCCCACCACTATAAATATTCTCATTATGTATACATTTTTTTATTGCTATCAGGACCTCTTGGGAGACCAGTACTTTTGTCTTGAAAGAGTTTATCCAGAATAAAGAAAGATTTAACAACAAACATTGTATTCATGTCAAATGTCAAATAATTGCATATGATCATAGAGTTGTTGTATTAAACAAATTTCACAGATAAAGATCAGTGGTAAAGAAATTCCTCTTTGCAATCATTACAAAGCCAATTTAATGCAAAAGCTGAAATTTATCACCTAAAATCTTGATGTAGACAAAGCTTAAGAAGCCATTTGCCAAATTTGGAAAACCCCAACAATATTAATTTAATTTTGAAATTAGTTCACAAACATATTTTGGCTGTTTTGGTATTTGCAGCATGTCTTTAAAACACATGCTTAAATTGAGGTTTTCTAACACAGAGGTGCTCGTATAATATTGAGTCATTAATTAAGAACTATCCACAAAGTGGGCAAGAAATTGCAGTTTGATAAATCATGTTTAGGCGATAATAAAAAAAACCACCTGTTTTACAGGCAGGCGGACCTTTCAAGTAGGGCCGGTCGGTCAATTTTTTTGGCCCAAAATAACCCCCAAATCCCCCTCCCCCCAAAAAAAGAATGGGAGAATAAATGAAACTAAAAAAAAAGTAGGGTTGGCCGTTTTTGTTTTCGGCGCCTTACCTTTAATTTATTTTTATGCAGAACAGGTTTCAGCCTTCACACTAAACACACCTTGAGCTCTCTGATTGTTTCTTTTGAGGTGAAGCTTGAATGTATCGAAAACTAGCATAATTGTATTAATGAGTAGAGTTGGCTATCCAAATTCAATGGAAATTGGTAGCCTCTTAAATGTATACGATTTTAAGGCTTTATGTCCATAGACATTCGCCTGCCTGAGAGATATTCTGCTCACACTTTTAAGCTGTAATCTCACTTTCATTTTTGCCCTTCATTTTTCCAAAAATGACAAGTTTGACATAAAGACATAAAGTAAATCTCACTTTCATTTTACTATATCAAATATGTGTGTCCTATATGTGACCTGTGTGAACATGTGGGTTTTCTCTACATTGTTATTAGGAGTCTTGTTCAGCAGTACTTAAGAGGTATCTCTTCTTGTGCTTGCCAAAATAAAGTTAACATAGTGCGATTTTATTTTTAACAATGGGACTGAGAAAAAGTGCAAAGAGATTGAGGGAACGCTTCTGGGTGAGGCCTTGGATAAGACGATGAGGTACTTACGGAGCGTACCATGCGCTCCTTTTACTCTTTGCTTTTTGCAAAGTATGCACATGGGGTTTTAGTAAAATTTGATTTACCAATTTGATTTCAATTAAGAAATACACAAAACGTTTCTCTGAATTTTGAGAAACCATCAACGAGCTATGATACGTGTTTCGTTTGACCTGAGATCAGATATTTTGATCTGTTTTGTCAAGCTTATCAGCCACATTTTGCTTTGCTTGATATTGTAAAATGCCCTAGGTTTTTACTACTTTTTAACCAGTAGGCCTACATGTAAAAATATTTCTGGCATTCATTACATTAATACTGGTTGGTATGTTGAGAGAGGATAACTGTATCTAAATGAAAATACCAGACCAAACATACACATTTAATATAAATTCCTACTTTTCTACCCTGCAAATTCCATTTCTTGAGTCATAATTGACCACAATTCCCTTGTTGGTATTGTAAAACCTTCATTTTTCCCACCAAGAGTAGGACGCTGCTCTAATTTGCTTCCGTCTTTTTAGGTCATCACAGTTCACCCAAACACAACATCATTTTCCCAATTCATAACTTAAGTCTTCCATAAGTTTCTGAGTTAAACAGGTGGTTTAATCAATCATGCTGTATTCCCCAGTTGAAAATGAAGGGCAAAAATGAAAGTGAGATTACAGCTTTAGGCTGTGGTAGACCTTCAACTACCTTAAACAGGTTGTGGACTCGGAACTCTCAAACTAATTGCAAAAAACCATTATAAACATGATGATGATATCAAGTTTTTGACCAAACATGTTGATTTTGGCAAAAAATGTATTTTTTGCCCCAAAAATTTCTGGAAAGCCTAACAAACATTTACATTTGTTAAATTTTGAACTTTTTTTTGCTTTTTGGAATTAAGAAGTAAATGTCCAGGAAGGATTTTCTCAAATTTTTGATTTGTAGCTTATTTTTTTGAAAAATTGGCAAAAATTGACCAAAACATGCCATTTTGGTGGTAGCGGTGGGATTTTTAACATTTTTTGACCTGTTGTTGGCATTTTTTTAAAACCAAGATAAAAATTGAAAAAATTGAAAAAACCCTTCCTTATAGACCTTTGTTTCTAGATTCTAAAAAGCAAATAAGTTTACAATTTAACAAATTTAGTTAGGCTTTCCATAAATTTTTGGGGAATGAAATATGTTTTTTGGCATATTTTGCCAAATTGACATTTTTGGTCAAAAACCGATGTCATCATCATGTTCAGGTTAAAAATCTGCTTCTAAAAATGTATACTTTTATATGGTTTATGCAATAAGTTTGATACTTAGAGTACAAAACCCGTTTATGCTAGTTGAAGGTCTACCCCAGGCGTAATCCCTATAAACTCCCCAAAACACTTGGCTCTCACCTGTATACAATAAGTTAATTAATGGCTCAAATGGGATTATGCAATGGGCACACTACACGAGAACTTGGAATGTACATCCATGCACATTCCAGATGTAGAAATTGTGTCTACACGATGACGCGTCAACCAGATGTGGATTAAAATTCATGCTGCGTATTCAACTGTGTTTATGTGCTTGGCTTATGCATTGTACCTACATTGTATGCAACCTACCCAAGTGGCTCGTCAACGCGCATGTACTCGCAGTTTGTGAGGCACATGGATGTATTGAGTTGGATGTACATTCTATGAATCTACATGTATGTACATTCCAAGTGGCTCGTCAACGCGCACGTACTCGCAGTGTGTGAGGCACATGGGTGTATTGAGTTTGATGTACATGGATGTACATTCTCGGAATCTACATGTATGTACATTCCAAGCTCCTATGTAATTTGCCCCAATATTCCTGGACAATAAGAGACATGTGCACTCCATTGAGTGAATAGGTCTGAGCAAATATAACAGGCGAATGTCTGTTGGATTTGCAGGTGTCTTTGGACGCAAAGCCTGAACTATACTTTGATCAACACCAAATAGGAGGATACGCAGCGCGCAATGCACGTGTCACTTGCGCATCATCTATGGCGCGCGTGTAATGGGATTATGTTTACTTGCGGATGAAGAAAAGCCTCATAATTCCCGCTTATTTAGTGTTAATCAAAGTGTAAATGTATCTTAACTGTGTCCTTTCAGATTGCTCTGGTATGCTTCTTTGCGCTAGTTGTAGGCGGGATATTCTTTCAACTTGAAAAGTCTGTCACTTCAGGGATTCAGGATAGGTAAGTTGACTTCCCCAGGGTGTGGGGCACTGAAATACGACAATCAAGGAAAAAAGTCTTTGATTTGGCATGATTTCCACGGCCCCACTCAATGTTGATCCAACGAGCATCTGTACATCCAACATTGAAACGGGGGTGGGGGAGGGGATGGTCAGAAAAGAAGAGATCTTTATTGCCTTCAACTTTACCCATCTCTTACTGTAATTTCTAGTGTTTTAAATGGATGAATGCACCTGAAAAGACTAGTGTTCCAACAACTTTTTTCCCTGATTGTAGGTTGTTACTAAAAAGGCAAGATGGAAGGGGTTGTAAGTCAAGGGGTGTTAAAATGTAATTTTTCAAGAAGGAACAGGATATCAATCAATTAAATATGGTTGCCAACAATTTTTTCAGGAGAAGCAGGTTAACTCAGCAGTACTTCCCTCGCTTCGTGCGAATGAGTCCCTGGTTCGATTCCCCATTGCTGTATGTGTTTGTTTTCAGTTAATACTTGTTTTTGCAGGTTATTCCCTGGGCTCACTGATCTTCCTCCTGCATTTAAAACTGATCTTTGACCCCAAGAGTTATTTTCTTTTTTTCTAATTTCACCAGGAAAAATGACTGTTTTAGCATTTTTGTGTAAACAAAGTTGCCAAAATGGAAAAATCAGTCCATGTTGATACAAGCTTTAGACTACAGCCATGGTGATAAGGCTGATAATGTAAATACAATGCAAGAAATTTAAAATAGATTTAACAGTGAGCCATATCTAAAAACACTTTTGAGGTGAAATTTTGAGTGCAAAACCTGAGAAATATTGGCATTCATTTGATAACAAAAAGTGTAGAGCCTCAAAAAGCCCTTGGGGATGACAATGCCATTGGAGCCTATTGACTAGGCCTACTATAATTGACCATATCTATAATTGACATACTCCCGTCGTTGATGGGGTAAATCCACAGAATCGGGCGGGGAATCGGAACTCAGAACGAGGCCAAGTATGATTCTTGATCTCGCTCTGAGTTCCATTCCCCGTGCGATTTTTATGGATTTACCCCATCAACGGCAGGAGTATGTAAATTATAGATATGGTCTATTCCATAAAAATAAATTTCTTTATTCTTGCTTCATTTTGTTTGATTTTTATGAAGAAACCTTTTAATTCATTTACAGGGTTGGTGCATTTTTTTTCATCGTCATGAATACATTAATGATGAATAACGCTGCGGTGGAATCATTCATGAGTGAAAGAGTAGTCTTTATGTAAGTATAATGTCTCCTTAGGCCAGGTAAAAAATAATGGTTTCTCATCCGCGTTTTTTGAAAACAAGGAGGGTGAGGGCGTTTTTTTAACTTTCCCTGTAAATACAGGACATCTCGTTTTTAACAGATATTTAAAAGTTGAAATATGGGAAATCCTGCCAAATACGGAACAGATACGCATGTATAGACTGCATTTAAGAGAATATTTCAAGATCGATCCAGAGTGTAGATTGTGAAATAACTCTGATTTGCAGAGAAATTTCGGGGAAAAAAAAGAAATTTTGTAAAAAGATAAAAAAAATGAAAATTTGATGCGGCAGCCAAAATGCATGTGTGAGGACGAGAAACTATTATGTTTTTTACTTGGCGTTATATATAATAACCTATACTCGGATTGATATCTTCTGTACATATTACAATGAAAATTTCGAAAATTTCATTCAAGTACCCATCACACTGGGCTATGCACATCAAACCTTGTCGGTGGGGGGGGGGGCATTAGTTGGTCTTCGATTGTTTTCTGCGTGTATGTGCCTGACGGACTTTGAAAATGGTGACCATGGATTTTCCAATTTTTGACTCAAAAACCCACCCATCAGTATATCAATTTTGACAGAGAAAAAAGATTTCTGAATCAGCCCGATGCTTTTTACCAATTTGGAGGTAACTTTGCAACTGAGCATCCAATAACTAATAGCAAGGTGTCATTTTAAAGCTTAAAATCTCGGCTTTCAGATGAGACTACAAAAAAAAAATCAGTTTTGATTTTGGGACCCTTATAGTGGCCGGTCACATATATCGATAACCAAGACAGAGTATGTTAGGCATATGTTTGGGCTCTATACAGTGATGTGTGACTGAGCCCTTTACTTAGGCCAATCATATAAAGTGACACTCTTCAAAAGTTTGAAAATGCTTAGTTGTCTTGACATAGATATGCAACAATGTCTCCCTTTATTTATTACCATTTTCTTTATAACTGTATTCTTATTCCAGGCATGAGTCAATCAGTGGTTTCTATCGTGTATCGTCATATTTCTTTGCCAAGCTATTTGCCGATCTCCTACCACAGCGCACTTTACCAACCCTTTTCTTTGCTACGATTACATACTGGATGATTGGTAAGCAGATACTGGCCCAAAATGTTTTCCTTTTTTTTTGCAATAATTAGCAATGTTATTTAAGTTATCAACTTTGATGAGGTTGTTACTTGAAACTCATTGCTTAAAGGAGCCCTGTCTGATTGGGTCAGCATTTTTTCAAACTTCCTGAGATTTTTCCTCGTATTTTTCTCATTACCCATGTGAAATTTCAAGGCTGAAACATGTCATGTTTTGGAGATATAGGCGAAAATGCTTTAAATTTATTAATTTTATGGTAACCATAAAATTATTTACACAATAAAGTATAGGCAAATGGAAAATGCAAAATTGTTTACAAAATCAAAACAGTTTTTCTGAATTAACTGAAATTTGAAATTGTAGCATCTAAAATGGTGATCTTTCATATGACAGTTAACTTGAATTTGAAAAAATCGGACCATGTACCTTTAAAGCAAAAAGAAATTACTTAAAGATCCTATTGTATGTTGGATTGAATTTGTGAGTGTGTGTCTGTAGGTCTCTGATGCGAGTGTACATTTCCAAGATAGTTTTGTGCATGTCTACCAGTACTGTCTACGCTCAAGACTCATTCAGGAGTGTACATATTTTTATCGTGAAAAAATAATTGATGCATTCAGGAATTAAATCCTACAACTATACCAAAGCAATTCTGTAAGAACCGCTATCACCAGCTACTTTTGATTTTTTGATTGACTTAATTCATTTTGGTAGATAATACCCTCCAAACAATTTGGCCTAAAGTTTCATTGTTTTTTCTGATCAGGTCATTTTTTTAAATAAGGCCAAAAAAAAATAATTGTTTGATTGGCGTAACATAGAAAATAAAATAGGGTAGGTAGGTCGGATTTTTTTTTTTTTTAATAATTTTTTTTTTTTAAGTCTATGTTTCACATACAAGAACACAATATATATGGCATATATACAAAAACATCTTCACTTTTTCTGTAACACATCTTTTATTTGTCATTTTGAATGTCCTACAAGCCATATCTTGGGCTCCCATGAATCGATTCCCATTAAATTTGGGATTTGGAGGTTTTTTACCATGCTCCAAAAAATAAAAAATATCTAGGGTCGGTGGTAAAATTAGGGTAGGTCGGGTTACGCCAATCAAACATTTTTTTTTTAGGCCTAAGTTCAGAACCAGAATTTGGTGTATTTTTTCATGATATAAAGCTCAAAGAAAAATATGCCTTAGTTATGATTCTTCAGTTTAATCTATTTTAACTGAAGTTTAACCTAAAATTGATAATATTGCTTTAAAGGAGCCCTGCCCGATTGGGTCAACATTTTTTCAAACTTTCTGAGATTTTGGTACCAAAATGTTCCTCATATTTTCTCATTACCCATGTAAAATTTTACAGCTGAAACATGTTGCATTTCTGAGATATAACTGAAAAGGTAATTATTAATATTATGGTAACCATAATATTATTTACACAGTAAAGAATTCAAATAGGCTAATGGAAAATACAAAATTGCTCATAAAATCAAAACGGTTGTTCCGATTTGACTCAAATTTGAAATTGAAACATCTAAGTGGTGATCTTTCATATGACATTGAAAACTGAAATTTGACTATGTACCTTTAAATAACCTCTTTTATTCACAGAAAATAGTCTTTATTGAAAATTTACGGAGTTTATATTATAAATTTGCCAGCAAAGTCTTTTAAACCTGACCTAGAATATACTGAGTCAATATTTTGATATGTTGCTCCAGTCACCCTTGAAATGAGCACTTAAATTAGGGACGCACCATTAAATTTCCAGGGGGGAGCAGGAAGTTGGGTTTGGGGTTCAATTTTTTTTTCCGCGACCCATTGGGGAGCGTATTTTCCCTCTGGAAATTACTGTTTTTCTGCCTATTCCATAAATTCAGTAAAGGTTGAAAATTCAAAAGAAATGTTTTTTTCCATTGTTTATAAAATTCAAAAAACTGTAGTATCTCTGGAACTAAATGACCAGTAGGCCTAATTGTGGGTCAAACATGTAGTATTATTAACACATAATAAAGTTGTTTTTGATACTTGCCAGTATGCGACTAATTTTGCTTAATCACCGACACATACAGTAATAGAATCCTCAACACATTTAGTCATTTTAGAAAGTGAAAGTAGTTAATATTGCATCGTTCAGACTAATTGACTTTGGTGTAAAGAAAACTGACCTGTGCAATATTGAATATTCCTGCCTGCTCTGCTTGACAGGTTGCAATAATATGAAATTGTTCTCACTATTGATAATGGTTTCAAGAAACCTGACCCATATGCAATATTGGCAAATCTTGATGTTAAGGGGCTGTTCACAAACACGAAGGCGGTCTGATGCACACAAAAATTACCGCGGAAAATGTTTGGGGCCCCCCTTTTCGACAACAACAATTTAAGGGCCCCCTTTTCCGACAAAAATTAGTGGTCAACCCCCATATAAAAGCATGTAAACTCAAGCCCCCCCCCCCCTTTACGAGGGTGAAAAATTCTAAGGGCCCATTTTTTGCATCAGGTACCCCGAAGTGTTTTGAACGGTCCCTAACCTGACCCATATGCAATATTGGCCACTCTTGAGAATAAGGCGCCACACTATGAAGGATGAACCCAGTGACTTACTGTACAAAATAGATTCCTAAAATAATAAAGCAACTGGTTGTTTCAACACTGCCTTTTCTCAATTGATTATGATCTCTTCTAACACAAAATTATGATAAAAGTACAAAATCAAGGCAAAATTTCCAAGATAATGGACGCTGAAGTAATAAAGCCTCCTATCACTGACAGCCAAATTTTGTATACCAGAATCAGACGCAAATTAAGGAAAACCCTTTAAATTTTACAAAAGTAATCTGGAAATCAGAAATGGCATCAGAGCATCTTTAAATAAGTCTAACTCTATATTAACAAAATATTGACCAAACATATTGCCCTTCCGTACGTTTTGAGGTCCTCATTTAGGAGAGGGCAGTCAATTTTGCCAATTTTAGAAATGCCGGATTGCGAGCGCTAGTTATTTAGTGCACTGTGTAGTGCACCCATAAGTGTGTGGGTGGTGGTGGTGGTGGGGGGGGGGGGAAATGCATCTATATATAGGTGGATATCCATCACTCAAGTACAATAGAGTCTTGTCACAGAGTAACATCACGGTTGAACTGCTGAGTTTAGTATGTCAAATCAACAAAAAGGGATTTTGAACCATAAGGTATGATTTTTTTTACTGAATTTGCATGAAAATCCTTATTTAGGGTATAGGTCAAACTTGTCAGAATTCTTATTAAGCGTGACCTTAGTTTGAATCCACCTCAAATTCTACTTTTAGACCCAGTTATAATGACTGTGCTTGTCATAATATTATTTTTACAAGTGACCCCTCTAGGTTATACCAGTGTGACCACAAATTATCACAATCCACCAATATAGTAATCAATTTTACTTTATTGGAGTTAAAAATCACATAATTATGACTGGTTTCTATTTTTGGGATTTCAATTATCGTTAACAATGGCTGTAATTTGCTGAATCATTCAAGCCCATTTTCCACTAAATATGCATTCCAAGGGTTTAGTGGAATAATAGAATCTTGACCTTAGCATTGAACTGGTTCAAGTTCAAAACTGGTTGCTGTACTTCATTGGTAAAGTTACTAATTGGGTACTGTAAAACAAGAAATATTTGCGGAAAGAACATTTAGAACATTTTGCAAATTTCAGAATCTGTTTTTTTGGCTGCATTTAACTTTCACTAATTGCATCAGCATGCCATTGAAATCATTGTACATTATTAATATTAGCAGCAATTTAATTTTGCGATTTTGGGGTATACAGTATTTAATTTAGTATTGTTACATTTGTAAATATTGTGCATGGACTTTTTCTCAATTGTTGTAATATTTGGACATATCCACAATTCAAGTCCAAAATTAAAGTGAAGCTGAACAAAAAGTTTGTAACTTGTTTAATTTTTGAAATTGAGGCAGGATATGTAGATCAACTATAGATCAACCCAACATAACTTAACAAACAAAACTTAAAATGCAGCAGTTCCAAAAACATGATGTGTTTTCATTAAATAAGTTCATCTAGATTGTTCCTTAAACATATCGAATACTCACATTTTTAGTGACGTCACTGGAGTAGCTTCATGACAAGCAACTTCATTTATCTGCAACATTTAACTCTTTTGTCCCCGCCAAAGACCTATATTTTCTCAGAGACCAAGGGTTGCACGTTCCAGAAACTTGGTGGGTGCACTTGGAGGGTGGGGTCGATTGTTGACGCCAAAAAAATTCCAAGGTCCCAACAAGATCATCAGGGGTCATTCAAGGTCAGTCAAAGAAGGGGTAAACCTTGTTTCCAAATTTAAAAATCCCTTTTAAATAGCATTATCTAAAAACAGATTCATCTCTCCTGTGGTTGCACACCCGCCTCTGCCTGGAAATCATCAACTTTTGGCCAGTGCTGAGTGTCTAGATGGTATAGTTCCCATAGCCTCAGCACATAGTGTATTTAGGAGTTGATTGATTGTCAATGGGGATGTTGAGTCTCCTCCAGGTTTAGAAGATTAGGGAGGAGAGAAGCTTAAATTTCTACAGCTATTTATGAGAATTTGTAAAGGCCTAATAATGTCTCAGTTATTGTCCCCATGGTCACAGGAGTTCAAATGGGGTAAACTTGGGCCACATTCGGCGGGGGTATATTTTATGCATGGCGTAAACCCGAGTTCTTCTTCTTGGAGGATGTGTTGGGAACATTTCTAACTAATTTTTTCCTTGGCATAAAAATGATGGATGATTTATGGTGTTTGTGCTTCCTCATTTCTATGAATTTTGTCTGTGTTCCATATTGCGGAAAACTTGCCAACTGAGTCTTCTGCCTCGTTAAGCTAATTTTGTCAAACATTTACTACATTGATAGAATTAACTGCCCTCTATTGAGAGAACCACATTTTTTTTTCCTTGGACAAAATAAAATAATGAGAAAAAATGAGAAAGTTAATCCGTGAACTACATTCTTGACAGCATGTGCTTGTGTTTTATGGCATGTATTTTTGGCAACACATTTGTTGATACGTAATCCAAACATGTTGACACCCCATTTATGTCACCGAGTACACCTCGATAATGTCTTTGTTGAATTTAGCTATATTATATAAGCAATCTTGTAATGATTATATGTTTTTATTTGTGTCATAATTACAGGTTTTAAACCCGACATAATCAACTTCTTAATCTATACCCTGGATCTGCTGGTGTCCACCTACGCAGCATGCGGTATTTTCTTCCTCATCGGAGCTAGCGTCCGCCAGTTTGCGACAGCGCAAGTTTTTATAGCATTGTCTTTTATCTTACAAATGGTAAGAATATAATGACTGGGACACATGATTATATCTTTAATGATAGTGATAACCTTAAAGGTGCAATTCATGATTTTGATGTGACAAAAACCTCGCCTCTTTTCTAGCTAAATAAAAAGAAGAGTACACTATAAATATATACTGAAAATTTCACTTGATTTCGACCATTCGTTTCCAAGTTACATGCTTTTCAGCATTTTGAAAATCCCCATAGGCTACTGTGTTGTAATTACTGTCGGGGCCCCGACAATAATTAGAAAATGACACATTTTCTCATTTTTCTCAAAAATGCAAGCGCATATGAAAGAATGGTTTGGGGATCGTAACATATACCAGTTGAGGATTCTTATAGGCTAAAAAACTTAGTTTTGATAGAGGTGACCTTGAGGCTGAAAAGTGGATCATGAATTGCCCCTTTAATGCCTTACTAATCTCATAAATTAAATTAAATTCACAACTGTAATTCTTCTGGTGAAGTTCAACACCTTTTGATACCTCCTTGTATATATACTCCCTTCACTTTGAATTTTACACCTGAACCACTCTCCTATTTTCAGTTGTTTGCTGGGTTCCTTATCAACATTGAATCTTTACCAGTATGGCTGAGCTGGTTGGAATATGTTAGCTTGATACGCTACAGCTTTAAGGTAAGATTTTCCAAGGGGGGCACTTGTATTCAGAAGTGAATATCTTGCTTCTGAATAAAAAAAACATTAAAAAAAAAAGAAAAAAAGGTCTACTTTTTTATGTTTAGGGTGTCTAAAATAGTCAAAATCAAGAAAAAAGGGCATGTTTTGAGGTCTATTACATAAGGGTATGATATTCGTAAAATTTGAAAAATTCTAGTTCAGAGTATGAAAACTTAACAATTTTTTTTTCACGTGAACCCTAACCCTTTGGGGCCATTTTGAGCTTGATGTCCACCTCTAAAATAAAAGTGCTTCCTCTAGCTAAGATCAATTTAGTGTAAGTTTTTGGTCAGAATGCTCAGTAAATTTGCAAATGATAATTAAAACCATATTAAATTAATAATTGAATGGTAGGAGATGATAAACATGTTTAAAAACCATTACCAATGATATCAGTTTTGACAAAAATTTAACCTTTCTTTATGTATACGTGCTACCTCAAATATGATATTAGCATTTTTTTCTAAAATTTTAAATAGTAAAATACGACACAAAACTGGTGACTCACTCTACATTTTGAAGTTTTTTCTCACAGATGCAAAATCTCCTTTGATTTTCTGACTCTGGCTGATTGGCTTTTATATTTTTGTCCCCGCCGAACGAATTCAGGATGGGGAACTATAAAATGGGCTCCGTCCGTGTGTCCGTGATGAAAATGTTATCCCAAATATTAACCTACATTTTCTCAGAGACCCGAGGGTCGCACGTTCATGAAACTTGGTGAGTGGGTCCAAGTTTGTATCGGTTAGTGAATCAAAGGTCACCGGGGCTCATCAGGGGTCACTAAAGGTCAAAGGGGGTAAAATGGGGTAAACCTTTGAGTATGGACATGAAACTTGGAGGGCGGGGTTGATTGTTGATGCCAAACATTTTTGAGATCACTTCAAGGTCATCAGGGGTCATTCAAGGTCACAGGAATTTACCTCAATTTGCATTACTGATCTCCACATTCGGCGGGGACATATTTTGCGCAATGCGTAAACCCTGAGTTCTACTTGTTGTACTGTATTTTAACAATTCAATTTGCTTCTTTCAGGTTCTGAGCATCAATGAGTTAACAGACATGAGATTCTGTGATCCGTTTCCACAGAATTCAACAAATTGGTAAGCAAGCTTCCTATATCTTTTAATATTTTGTAGACTGTACCAGTAGGCCTAATAGTTGCCAGTTAGAAGTTCGAGGTAAAAGCAAAGTAAGCCAACTTAATGTAGTGATGAAATAATATTTGAATATATGTCAATTTAAAGACTCTCCTAAAATTCACAGATTTACACATTATGTATATCTGTGAATTTTAGGTGAATCTTTAAATTGTATCTGTTTTTAACCTGTTCAATTTGTTCTAGGCCTATATACATTTTAACTAGTATTATAATAGTATAGGCCTATTTTTTTATATTTTTTTACCACATGTAGTGGGCTTACTTTGCTTTTACCTCCAATTTATTTTAATGATCTAGGTAACCTCTCTTTTATCATATCATTTCATCCTCGATGTGTTTTGTACCTTATCCATTGGATCTACCTTGAGAATTATCCAATTTTCACAGTGAGAAGTTCATTACATCCTTCTAAAATCACAAGTTTTGATTATCAATTCGATCGGAAATGGGTATGTGCTGCTCATAGCCAGGCTTCTCGTGTTGTACCAATCAAAAATCAAAAAATCTTTAGATATTCCATAAAATGGCATTTGATGGTGATAAATACTGACTGCTTCTTATTCTGGTGCTTTTCTACGGATTCTAATGTTTTTTTCAGAGTCTTGTCGATATTCATCAATCGATGCCCATCGACGCACAGTCTTTACACGCACTATGCAAAGGGAATAGCATGTGTACAAGACTGCGCGTCGATGGCGTCGTGCGATGCATATCGAAAGACTCTGAATAAACCATAAGTATATTGCATGAAATAGGCTGAAATATGTTGGGAAATGATTGCAAATCTATTGAAGACTATTATCATTCTAACACACAACATTGATAACATAGCAGAAACAGACCAGGCGCGGTGCCAGCAGGGGCGTAACCAGCTTTGACCGTCCGGGGGGGGGCAAGACTCAAGAGGCTTCCCAATTTTTGAATTTGCTTGAAAAAATTTAAGCGCGCGCGAAAAATATGTGGACAAATATGTTTATTTTAGCTAAAAAACGCCTATTTTTGGATGAAATAATGGTTTCTTTCTTTTTTCTTTTCTCCTTTCCCTTTTCTCTTCCTTCCTTTTCTTTCTTTTTCTCTTTTCCTTTCCCTTTTCCCTCTTCTTTCCCCTTTCTCTTCTTCCCTCTTCCCTTTTTCTCTTCTCCCTCCATTTCTTCCCTTCCCATTTTTTTGCTCTTCTTCCCGATTTTTTTGCGTCCCCCATTGGTTACGCCCCTGGGTGCCAGGGTTTCTTGTTTCTTGTTGGGAGACATATGAGGCCCAAAAGGTACACCCAAAATTTCATGATGTAGAATTTGAAAAATGACACTAAAAAAGTCTCGCAATCGCGCAGACAACTCATAAACGATCTCATTTTCAATTTATCAACAATCAATTTGATACAAATACATTTTTTTTACAATTTTTTATAACTATTAGCCCAACATTTTTTCTGGTCTTCTTTTTTTGTTTGCTTTTGCTTTGTCCATTTCCTTTTCTGGCTTTTTATTTTTTCTGAAATTCTTGGGGGAATCACTGTAAAGTGGGAAAGCATCTCATTATTCCAAAATTAACAAAAAAAATTTGGGGGTCGGATGAATTAGTGTTAAGATAAGACTTACAAACTTAAATATCAATTAGATTGCTTAATTTTAAAGGGGCATTGGACAAGTTCAGCATCATCCCCAAACTTTTCCCCAAATATTTTGAGATTTTTGCATCATTTGAAGTATTACTGGTAATAATGACAGCATGCAAAGTTTCATTGTCAAATTCACACCCTATATATCAAAATATTTACATATTCTCTTATTTTTAATTATCGTTGTCGACAACGATAAATACTGCCCTCTATTGTTGAATATTTCTAGAATTGGACTTTTCAGGAGATCTAATGAAAATTTAAAATTTATTTTGATTTTCCTGCAATCTATGATATGAAAGGAATGTTTTACAAACAAATCTTTGGCTCTTTCTCATTAACTAGCATCAATAAATACGTTTAGAGAATAGCATCATACCCAAAATCAACAATAAAATAAAATTCAAATTTTTGACTTTTTTGAAGGTTTTGATCAAAATTTTTCTGATATCTGGTAATTTACTGTTATTTTCTAACATACAAAGTGTAAATCGTCCACAAACAAAATTTCAAAATTTTGTCTAATGCCCCTTTAAGAAATTGTAGGTACAATGACTTGACCTTCAAGCACAACAGCAAAATAGCTAAAACAATCCCCTTTATAAAATAGTACCTTAAATGATAATCGAAGGCGGAAAAATATTTACGTTCCAATTTCCATCTAAACTATATGGACCGAATCCAAGCAGTTTTTAAATCCAGTTTATTGTGTTTGGTTTTTTACAGCATTGAAGGCAACGCATACTTAGCAAGTCAAGGCATTGATAACTCTACATGGGGACTGTGGCAAAACTTCATGGCAATGGGAATCATATGTCTTGGTTTCTTCACCTTAGCATATATCAAACTACGAACAATTAATAAATACAAATGAACAAGAAACTGTTACTGCATTAGATTCTGGAAAAACCAAAGATTGCACAATTGATGTCTTGACCATTATGATGGAAAGTTTTGTATTTTCTTCCATGTCTTGGTCCCATGATGGAAAATTCCGCACTTTTTGCAATGACGTGGCCCGGGTGACAGAAAATTCTACACTTTGTTCATGTCTTGAAAACATAATGGAAATTTCCTTGCTGTTTTCATGTCTTGGCCTCGACAGTAAATTCTGTGTTTTCATGTTACTGGCCCAGCAATGATGGAAAATTCCACACTTATGCTTTGACTTAATTTGCTCTGTGATGGAAAATTCAACACTTTTACTATGTCTTGGTTCCATGATGGAAACTTCCACACTTGTTCATGATTTGAGCCCATGATGGAAAATTTCAAACTTCTTTGCTCATTAAAGAAAGAACATTTTTATGCCATCTTCTGATGTTATGACAAATTAAACAATTTAGAATGAAATTTGATTTTGGATAGTGCACCCTATACTTTTCATTTGAAGAGGGTGGTAGATCAAGAACCTGTAAAATACCTCTACCTGCACTGAGCAGTATATTGATGAATGTCTTCATTTTGTATGTTATTTATTATATATGTAACTATAATCATTTTGTTTTTTAAATGAAATGCAAGATTATTTTTAATGTTTTTTACAGTTTTTAAGATGCAAAATTTTATCATTTTTGAGTTAGTGAATATTGTAGATGTGTCTTAATGTTGCATATGTGTATTGAGATGTGTGGTAAGTTACATATGACCCGCCATATCGAAAGGTACCTTAAGGGTCCCAAAATCAAAACCGATTTTTTTGTTATCATGTGAAAGATTTTATTTTAAGCTTTAAAATGACACGTTGCTTTTGTTTGTTGTTCGATGGCAAAGTTGCATCCAAATTGGTAAAATGCATCGGGTTGATTCGGAAAAGTATAGTTCTGAGAAAGAGTTTTTGTACTGAGTAAAACTTGAATGGAGAGAGGATTTTTATCTTGATTTTTAACACATTTTTCATATATTGATTTTGGAACCTGATTAATATGATCGAATACACTTCAAAGGTAACATTTCTTATGAAATTAGAAATTCAACCTTTGACATGATTTTTGACTATGCTTAGCTTCAATGCCCCGCGCCGTATCTCGTAATTTACTATGTCAACCTTAAGGTACCTTTCAATATGGCGGGTCACATATAGTTCTTACTTGAATTTTAATATCTTTTTATTTTAAAAGCACTTGACAAAATGTCTGTAAGTATGTGACACACAAGATCATTTTTAATTGTTTTTACAGTTTGGATAACTATAAGATGCATAGGTAATATGTGATGGCTCGCCCCGAAAGGGGGGACTTTGAAGATGATATCAATTTTGATTTCATCGTTTCATCTGTTACAACATTTTCTAAGGTTTAAAATGACACCTTGTTGAAATTGATCAAGGCGATCAAATTTTACAACAGAAAATCTGCTGGAAATACTTATGATTCTCTTTATTTTTGCTGCCTATTTTCACCTAGATCTAAGCTGTATCTTGAAAAGTGTCCTGTCGCAAAGTCCCCCTTTTCGGGGTGAGTCATCACATATGTGATTTTACTTGTGTATAAAATTATATAAGTTTTTTCGAACTAACTGACAAATATTGTTTATTGTTACAGATAGCCAAGAGTGAAATAATGAATATTT
>JXSR01S037813.1:34786-50777 GCA_000969725.1 Ophiothrix spiculata
TACACAATAGTATGGTGGTCTACAGCATTGTGTAAACTTAAAAACAGCAGTGTGTAACTGTTTAGTTAGACAATGGTAATTCATAATTAAGAGTTCTGCATCATGCACTTCAATATTGATTATAAGAAGTTTAGTATTCTTGGAAACTGCAAAATTTTTAAATCAGTTTTTGTCTCCTCTGAAAATGTTTCAGGAAGAGACATGTAATTCCCATTTCTGTCCGTCACCCACCATTCACAATTCTTGTCTAAGCAACTCTTGAAAACCGCATGCCAGTGGCTTGTCAGTTTTTAAAATCGACTTGAATTTATTTTGGGTGTACGAAAATGGAGTTTTTTTGCCGGGAAAAATTGGGAGGAAATGTGTAAATGGCGGGAGGAAATGTCTTTGCCCCCCTGACCAAAACACTGCCGCATGTCTGGGTTCATGATATTTGTGAGTGAATGGAGCTAGAGCTGAACTTGTGCAAGCTGCGAGTTTTGGGCTAAAATTTAGCCAAATGTGATTTGGGCTTAAAATATGTTAAATTAAGTACCTAATTTGCATAATTTATGCAAATAGGTTGCCTTGGGCTTAAGTAGTAGCAGCCGTGGGTCCCCTGTACAAATAGACTCCTTCATGGGGTATGCATGTTATGCAAGTACTTGTATCATTGATTGATTGATGGATTGATTGATCTACAATTTCGGCATAAAATATGCAACTTATGGGGTATGGGCACAGTCAACCCCTCATTTTCAGAAATATTTTATGCCTTGTATGAGGGGGTATCAAAAAGAAATACAGTCAGGAACATAATTGTATTATGTGACCATCTTTACACAGCCACTGTGCAAAGTAACACATTTCTCCCACTTAACACCTACTTTCAACAGACCAACTTTTAGTTAAAAAATTCCATATTGTTTTTTGCTAAATTAACATTTTCTGGTCGGCCATGCTTTATTGCGTCATTATGACATCATTTTTTGAATATAAAGAGGAGATTTTAGTCTATACTATGGTATTAAACATTAAACTTTGACCATGTCATCATAGAATTACTGGGCTGGAAACCTTAAGGGATTTAATCACACCACATATCTTTGATTTCTCCATGCAGTTTATCTGGTTTGCGTTGTTGATATCTATCAACACCTGTATAGAAAGTATAAATGCCATTGATATTATTTTTGCACCACAATGTACACAAGGACAAGTGACCATCCTGACAAAAGTTCATCGATACAGCTCTTTTCCTTCTTGATACCCCCTCGTAACTCGGCAACCAATAAGTAAATCCATATAAAAGTAAACATTTCTAGATCCCGGGAGGGTAACTGGGTATTCTGAATGGGTAACCACCCGTGTTACCAAAAAGATGAGACCTGTGGACAGGTCTCGAGACTTGCAAAATATCTCTCTCATTATTATAGGGTATCAAAATCGACCTGGTACTCTGAAAGTCCCTGATAGGGTATCAACTTAGAAAGAATTGTTAAATTAATGACAATGGTGCCTTAAATTACATATTAAAGTGTTTCAAATACTTAGAGACACTTTTTAAAAGTGTTCAAATGATGTACAGACCTATGATTTCGTGTAATAGTTATTTCGTCACATTTGCGTACAGTCTCAGATAGGGTATTCATTTGAACAGTTATGGTCTCGGATAGGGGATCTATTCCAACAGATATGATAGATTTATGGTCTCGGATTAGCCTCAGTTTGAGGCCCATGGCAGGCTTTTGATGGTAAAAGCATAGGCCTAATGTTAAACATGTTTTCTTCCTCTCCCCTTGTACATGTTGTATACTATAGTATTCCATGAAAAAGTTTCCTCTCCCCTTGTATTATAGTATTCCAGAAAGTGTAAATCTACTAGCTGGCCAAAGGGGTGGATATATATATACAGGGAAGCAGAATTGGTGGTTGGGAGTGGATGAATAATTTTGATACAGTTAGTTAGGACCTTGAAATATTGAACTGTGTAGTACGTTGGACTTGGAATGACTTTGACCCAGGAAATAATTAAACTTGACAAGCCTTGATGTATGTATAAGAACATATTACATAATGCTGTTCTTAAGGGCAATATGCAGTTTTATTTTGGGAATCTTTGTGGTGTTGATGAAAATGGAAAAAGAAGTATAGGCCTATAAAAATAAACCATGGAAAATGGAATCTAACCTTCGATATTAAAAACTATACAAACTGAGATTAAAAAAAGAAATAAAATGACAATTTGAATTTAAATCTAAAATAAAAAAAGAAAAGAAATTTAAAATTTAAAACAAACATGAATAAAAAAGGAAAAATTTAAAGAATAAGATTACCATCCCAAGCCAAAGATATAGGCCTAAAGATAAAGGGACACCCGAAGGACTTGCCCAAGTCTAGTCTCGGATAGGGTATCGTTTCATTTTTGCAAATTTTTGGTCTCGCATAGGATCACCTTCGGAACCTGTGGAACTCGGGGTGGTTACCCAGACACAAGTATCAGTTCCCGGGTTCTAGATGTGGATTTGTGTGTGAAAACTGTATATTTTATGAGGGTGTGAATTTCTCAAGCTAGGGTTGCGAGATGTAGTCAAGGGGGACTGCGTAGTCATGGTAGTGCACTATAAATCACCTGCAATTTAATTTTTTTTAAAATTATTTGAAATAGGGAAAAAGGCAGTAATTTCTAGGGAAAAATGACTCCCGAACGGGGGCGCAAAAAGAAAAATCAACCCCAAACCCAACATCTCGCTCACCCTGGAAATCTAACGGTGCTCCCCTAAGCACCGGTCACACTGCAGCGCTGATATAGCACCAGTAACACTGTATAATCAAATAGCCTAATAGTAAAGTTCAATTTGTGGTAATGGGATGCCCTATTTTTATAACCCTGGAGAAAATCGAGTACAATTCTAGTACAAGCCTTGGAATGGGCACATTTGGAACATCATTCGAGTACACTTTAAGTACATTATAGTACAAAAAATGCGAATTGTACTTCAAGTGGACATATGAAACATCATTCGAGTATACTTTAAGTGCATTTCTAGTACAAAAAATTGTACTAGAATTGTACTTAAAGTGTATTCGAATGATGTTCTAAATGTGCATATTCCAAATTTTTCTATATCTTAGAATTGTACTCGATTTCTACCAGGGCAATCATAGGTTATTCGCCATAATCATGACAATTGAAAAGTTGGAAGTTCGATTTTATATCAACCTTGATTTATGGACTTTAATTTGTAAATGACGTCAAAAGTCACATACCAAGGTCAAAAGGTGGTATAATTTATTCAAATGCAGTAAATGTCATTTTTATGTTTGAAACCTGATAATTTAATTCTTTTTATCTCATTTATCTCAATAAATCGATAACGCTCTCAGCTGCGAGAACGGGTATTAGTTACGCTTTTTGTGAATCATAAACTCGAAGTAATTTAACATGATTAACTAAAGATTAGATGAAAGAAAGGCGCCAGAGCGCTCAGTAAAAATTGGGGCCAAAGACTAGCTCACACTACTACTGGTATATGGATGGGTCAATTTTTCTTAAAAATTGGTATTTGGATGGGTGGCTTTCCAAATTTCCCAGAGGCACGTCCCTACCCAAACTAAATTTGAGTAGCCCCTCGGGATGACGATGACCAACGGAAGGTGAGAAATGTAAAATAAAGCGGAACCGGGAAAATAAAATCAAAAATCATTGGCTAAAGCCACGGTAACGGCCATCATCGTGACTTTAATAGCCTAAATAATTTTGTCACCCGCCCCCTCTGGTGAAATAATAAACCGTCTCTTAGCTCTGAAATTAACTCAATGGTTAACCTCTGGTTAACTTTGATAGTGTGATCAAGCCTGTATTGTGGCCACTGATGCATTTCAATCTATTTTCATTTTTTCATTGTCATACAGTTCCAAACATAATGCTTTTTCGAGCGTGGAAATTGATCTTTTATAGCATGGAATTAGTTGAATTAGTAAAGAACAGTGTATTTCATGCATGTTTGGTTTGGGTCATAACACAAATTTCAAAGTCATGCTCCGGACTGGTTTCATAGAATAGAATGATAGCACACACATTTATAACATTTGACGTCAAAGCCCGCGCCAAAGATTGTCATATGATAAATCAACATTTGGACATAAGAATCTAGGCTAAATTATATAAGAGCTGAGAAGCTTTAAAATCTTTTGTCGCAGGGCAGAGTCGCAGGGTCAGTAGGCTAACCAGTGAGGCTAACGTGGAAAAAGCAAGGTGTGGAAGAATTGCTTGGCAGCTATATAAGCTTATATGCAGAACAACGTCCTTTTGGAAACATGTCATCTGAACCTGATAGCAGCGATACCGAATTGGTAAGTTTAAATTATAAGCTTTCGGAAGTTACCACTATTCCCGAACTTTGAATAATAAAAAAAAAAAACCGCTGAAGCCTTGCTAGTATGCCTTGCTACATCATGTACATTGATGTTATTTTTGTGGAAGGTCGTTTATTTTGTATACCACATTTAAGCTTACCAATCTGGCATGTCTGGCTCTTCGTGTGCCCAACTGAAAAAACAACCCTTGTAACCTTTGCATGTGTTTTAAAGTTTAAATATTGGCTTTACAAAATTTTACCGGATAGTCGTGAAGTATATGTACATGTATCATGTGTATGTAGGTTGCTAACAGAAATACATTAGGCTCTTTCCAAAGTAACGTTTGTGACCGAAAAATGTGAAAATTTCACTTTTAAATGACCACAGAACCTAGCATAAACATTATATCAACGAGTTTGTTGTTGATAATGGTGCTCACTGGTGGGGTCAAGACATGTAGATGTTTGATAATAAAATCAATTGCCAAAATCCTGAGTAAAGTCCATGTAACGTTCGGTAACGTTTGTGACCGCGCACGGAAATAATTTTTTGCTCCTAATCACTTCAAAGTACAATTTCTCTGAAGTGTCAACGATAATTGTTTTATTGCGCCTTACACCGATTATGGGAAACATATTTACAAATATTTCATAAAAGTTACAGAACATTATATCGCCAGGATTTATTTTAATGCATTGTTTTGTGTTGTAACGTTTGTGACATTTTGGTGTAACTTTTTGGTAACGTTTGTGACATTTTTGAAACAAAACATGTGCTCATTCATGCACGGATATACAAACTTTACAATTTCTGATTGGAAAATACTTCTCACGTACCAAGTAACAAATGTATGACTGAAAAAAATGTTTATGTTGTCGAATAAAAAAGCTGATTTTTTGCTTGAAATCAAAAAAGGTTCAGTTTCCACTGGAATGAGCCATTAGTAACATCCCGCTAGTTTGGTTTGAAGGTTCGCTACTCTTATTAGGTTCGCTAGTCCAAAAATGAAATAAGGTTCGCCAGTCCGAAAGTATATTTTCCTATACTTGAGGGTTCGCCAGTCCGAATTAAAAAAAATGTCCGTCAGTCCTAAAATAGGGTTCGCTAGTCCGAATTTAAAAAAAGGTTCGCTAATCCAAAAATGAAATAAGGTCGTCCGAAATTTATAAAGGTCTACTAATCCTAAGGTTCGCCAGTCCGAAAATGAAATAAGGTTCACTAGTCCGAAAATGAAAAAGGTCCGCTAGTCCGCAAAAATAACTAAAAATTGGGGTTGCTAATCAACAAAACTTATTATTTTTCGGACTAGTGTAGTGGACCCTATTTTATTTTCGGCCTAATTGTACTTCCCTACAAAGTTATCTTGTTTGATAGTCTTTACCATTTTCTTTTTCAGTCGAAACTCCTTCCTGGCAATAGATGTCATAACAACTATGACGGCACGGCATTCAGACTGAAAAGTTCGGTAGTTTCCTTTCATAATTTATTTTACTCAGTTCAAGTGAAGGTGAAAAGGAAGAAGCAGCAGAAAGTTATCTTGCACGATGTCAGGTATGTCGGACCAGATTGCAAACAGAAGGACCTTTTAAGGCATGAATGATCCAAAAGTTTGCAAAATATTATGTATTTCAGCATTTAACCTTTGCGTAAATATTTGTAGATTTAACAAATAATGTTCGATAATTGATATGTAATGACGATAATTGTTATCGTCATAACATATCAATTATGACGATGATGATATACTAGCAATCTGATTTTTCTCTATTCTCTTTATATTCTTTTCTTTTTTCAGTGGGATATTCAAACCAGGACTTAATGCTATAATGGGACCCTCTGGAAGCGGCAAAACAACGTAATGTTTAAACAAAAAATCCTTTAAAAAGGAAAGCCAGCCAAACACTGTAAATATCCTGTTTGGAAAATGGAAGTCATGAAAAATCACCATCACACTGGTGTTATATTGACCCGTCATATCAATGCATATTCTTCTTTGTCAACAATTGTTTTAATATGCTAAAATTGGTGTCAATACATTAGTTCAATATACACCAGCCGCGCTATTAAGTTTGTAGCAGAGAACATGGGTATATTCCCATCTTCACTGGTTTGTAAATTGTAGATACCAAAAATAGTTTATACATCACCATGTAGTTAATGTTCATCCAATCATACCGTTGTGTCATTTGGGGAAATTATAGCTTGTTCCCCCAGTCAGAAAATCCTGTGCACGCCACTGGAATAATGCAAAATTATACAATAGAAAAAGCAGATTAGAAGAGTTGAGACGTCACTCGTCAAAGGTACGAAGAATTCTAAACGTCATTTAAAGTTAACCACTGAGATAGAACGCCAGGTTAGAATGTCTACAGAATAGACGTCCAACACAATTTAGATCAAGCTTTCGCGAGAAAAAGAAAAGTGCTTAGGCGAGGAGATAGTCAATGCGAAAGGTGACAAACCGTCTGTAAAAGTAATGTAAGTCCGCCTTCCATAGACAGCAGTGGAATAGGCCTAAAGCATGTTATCGAAATATTGTGTGAGAGTTGAATAGCCTATACTTAACTGTACCAGACAATAAGAACGGGGGACTAACACTCCTACAACATCGGGACTGAACATGCTGAATGAACCCAATTCAAAATAGAGAACACCAATTAACGGTTTTCCATGATATATCATCATGCCTCATACTCTACTGATGACAGTCACGGTGGTTGTCGTCACGCCATTTCTGTTCCGAAGTTCCGCCAAAGACAGACATATTTTATCATATCATTCTATTTACAGTAGCCCTAATCATATATTCATATAGGCTTATTTTGATTTGTATTTTAGGCTTCTGGATATCTTATCAGGTAGCACAGACACAAAGGGACTCCAAGGAATGGTCCTCGTTGATGGTGCACTTCCTCATCCTAACTTCAACCGAATGTCGGGATATGTTCAACAGGTGATCATATTAAAATATCTATATTACGGTATCATGAATTGTAAACAAAAAATTAAATTGCCAAGGCTCAATAATAATATTTCCTATTGAGAATTAATTATTGTCCAGCAATTTCATCACTGCAACATCGCTCGACGTCTACCGAATACGCAGTCTTCAAAATCTATAGCGCAATATGCGTAGCGCGTGTAAAGACTGTGTATCGACAGACGTCATGCGATGAAATCGTTAAAAACTCGTTAGACTCTGAATGCACCAAAGAGACACACTTCAACTTTGTGGAAGTCGCATAATAGACCATTAGAATAGCAGTGTCAAGATTCAAAATGCCTAAGTGTATTTCTCCCTTCTGTTCCCAATATTCAAAAATGTTCACTTTGTCTTCCAGTTAATATGTCCTTTACCCCTGATCTGGCTTATATCGTAAATGTCTTTATATTTTTTGTGGGTCGCCAGCATAGCTGGAAGACGCTCTTAGTTTTGAATGAGTCTGACAGTGCTTGAGCACCATCTGATCCGATATTGCTATGTGACAACTACAAGTTAAGGGGATATGAACAGCCCCTGCACATTTTCAACGATATTATCATATTAATGAGTCCATTTGCATATTTGTTCTGATTGGCTAATTAACAAAAAAGGTAACCTTGCGTATTTGTGACGCAGCACATTGAAAGGTACATTTTTGGTCCAAAGTATAAAAAGATTATTGGTGAACAGCTTGTTTATTTAGTATCAACTTCTGAGTAAAACGTGACTGAAATTCAGACTGAAGTCTAATCAATACTCTTGGATTATTGAAATTACAAGGACTTCAATATGTTTAATACTTCATAGTATCTGGCGTTTTTGAAATCAGATTTCAACAAACTTTACTGATTATAATCTTTCAAAGGTTCAAAAATATGGACAAATTCCAAGCTTTAGTTAAAAGTGGTGAAAATTGAAGTATTTTATGCTTAGGTGACAGTTCCATGGACATCTTTGAGCTAGAAAGTTTTTTTCGTGTGAAGTTTAAAGTATAAGGCCATATGTCAATTTTTACTCAAAATTGACAATTTTTTTCTGAAATTTCAAGATTTTTTTACAATTTACCATAATTTTCCTCCGACCACCTTGACTCCATTTTTTTTTCGCCCTCAGATGTTTCTTTTGTCCTAACCCCAGTTTGACACACCCCTTGCATAAAAGCCTTCTTGTCTTTCTTGATATCATGACATAAAAAGGATGTTTTCCCCCGCAGGTTGTTTTTAAAGATGAATCTTTGCCCGTGGTATGCCAGAGCCATTGACTTGTTTTTGCTTGTCTCACGAATAAATAATGACAGATGTGATTTAGACGTACCTTTCAGAAGCATAAAAAGTGTCTCATATAAATATTACTGACCTAATTTTCAATTTGTCACAATTTGATACAAAGTAAAACTTTACTACGATTTCTTGCAATTTCTTGCAATTTCTTTCTTCTCCTGTTTTTTTTTGTTTCTCTCCTTCATCTGTCATTTTTTCCCCCTGGAAATTCCTTAAGGGCCCCATAACACCCTTAACAACAGCTTCGGAACATGCGTTAATTCTGCCCATCAAAGTCAAAACGCAGTATGTACATTTATAAAGTGTAGCAACTACTACCTTGAAGTTATGGAAGAAAATTTATCGTCTGTTCATTTGTGCAGGATTTTTGCAAGTGAAAAGGAAGTAGCTTGCAATACATACCGCAATTTTACTTTTGTTGGGCAGCATTAATAAAAACTTCAGATGGACACTTTTTTGAGACAGAAATGAATTTAAGCATACTTTAGTAGTTGCCCAGGAAACCTATAAACTCTACAAGAGGTCTCCGAGAGAATTTCTTATTAGCTATTAGAAGCTAGTACCTTGGAAACATAGGCTTTTAAAAGGTCCAAAGTTTTGAGGAAGCGGTGCTTCCTGGTAGTGAAATGGCCACGTATGCACAGTCCTTGTCATTTAAAACATAATAATTTAAACAAATACATAATCAATTGAACAATATTAGTAATGGCTCTTGACTCCTTCTAATCTTTAGGACGACACATCTTTAAGTATACTTACAGTACGCGAGAACCTGTCATTCTGTGCCGCATTGCGACTACCCGGTTATCTGACGAAGAAACAACGTCAACGTCGTGTCAATGACATCATTGCTGAACTGGACCTTGAAGATTGTGCTGACACAAAGGTAGGATGAATGGTTAACCATAGATGGTATAGAATGCTGCTAATACCCCGTGCTGAATTTGTAACCGAATATTTCATCATTTAATGCTTCTAATTTTGAGTTGCTTATTGAAAAATATGTCTTGCATTTATCGTAAGAGGTATGGGAACTATCGCCACAACAGTATCACGTAAATGACATAATGGTATTCAGATAGCCATTTTCCAAGAACCGTTTTAGACTATTTTTCTTTTTGTATAACCTCCTACTGAATTTGTAACCCATGGTGGCCTTTTCTAGTTTAATAAAATGCCATTCGGATTACATAACAGCTTGTAATGGTTGCAATTTTGATAAGGATATTGGAAATTCGTCTATATTTATGGCAGCTTTAAGATTACAGTCACATTTAGTTGACCATGTTCCATATCTCAATATCATTTGAGACAATTTTTTAGGATATTAAAAAATATATATATAGTTAGCGGTTTAGGAGAACTGGTCTGAAACAACGGCCTAAGAATTGTACTCTTTAGTAGAAAAAAAAATCCCCGTAGGATTCATCGCGCAAACATTGAAATCGAAACCAAACACGATATAGCTACCTATCCTGAAATTAAAAGAAGTTTCCCTATACTTGGGGGAGCGGGTTAGCGTAGCGGTAATTTCCTCGCTTTGCACTACTGAGTCACAACCTCGATTCCCGGCCCCGGCGCTGTATGTGCATTTGGTTTACAGTCCATGCTCGCTTCCTCAGGTTCTTCTCCGGGTACTCCGGTCTCCTCCTGCATCTAAAACTGTCACTAGATTTGTCCATCTGAGTCTGCCCCCACCCAGGTTATGGGAAGCTGCACAAAGGGTGAATATTACAGCCGAAGTACCGATAGAATGTGCTCTACGGAAGCACTTCTAAGTGAAGTGAACTGGTTGTGACGATTTACCTGCAGCGAATCATGAGCGCTTTGTATCTTCGGTAAAAGGCGCTATATAAATGTCATTATTATTATACTTAACATATTATTTCAGGTTGGTACAAGCGATGAACGTGGAATATCAGGAGGGGAGAGAAAACGAACATGCCTCGGAATGGAGTTAATTGTTGGGCCTTCAGTCCTCTTTCTTGACGAACCAACGACGGGATTAGATGCTTCAACGGCGGTGTCCGTTATACGGTTACTTACAAAGTAAGTATAATCCACTTCACATATTCAAGAAATAATAATAGCTGTTTCAGAGTAGCTGCCTCTTTTAACGTGTTTCTACTTGTTATCCAGCAAACTGATAATCATCTACCGTATTTTATGCTCCACAAATGTAATGGGTGATCCGTCAACCGACCTGTTTCTATTGTTAAGAAAAGTCACCGACCATGCCGACGGCTCACTCGAAACTAAGTTAACTGTAAAAAGTGGTTGGCGAAGGAAGATGTATCACCATCAACCAACTTGTTTCTACTAAACCTTAACTCGTATTTTTGTCACCAGCAATCAGATCACCCATCAACAACCAAGTTAGTAGAAACACGCTAATTGCCGTGTGTAGATGAATTAGCTGACGACGCTTTTGAAATTCAGTTTTCTTGCATTGTTGTAAAACTAAATCGCATTTTAGTGCAGCGATGAGTTGTAACCAAGCCGATATGGACGAGATTGTGCATTTGAATCTCTTTGATATCACGATAACTCCAATAAACACTGTGAATAGGTACAGATAGAGGAATTTAATGGCACAACCATTAGTGCCTTCTGATTTGAAGCCGTAGCAAGCGTTATCGTCGCACATGGCCATACGTTGTTCCATGCAGCTAAATAATGGATCGCAACCGAATTGAATTTTTCATCTGACAGTGACGTCAGTGCTGCATCAAAAAACAAAACAAAACAAACCAAAACCAAAAAACCAAACAAAAAAAAAAAAAAAAAAAAAAAAAAAGCGACAAGATAATGACGTCAAACTCAAGAGCGCAACATGTTCGTGATCGTGACAAGCCACTTTACTATTGTTATCAGCTTGCTGCAAACAGGATTTAATACGCTCTTTCTCTCTTAGCTTTTCTCTCTTAGGTTTTGGTCAAGTTCTGATATTCAAATTTTGTCTTTATTTTCTCATTTCAGGTTATCGAAACAGGGTTATACAGTCATTCTTACCATTCACCAACCACGGTTCGGCATTTTCCGTTCTTTCGACACTCTACACTTACTTTCAAAAGGGTGTACTGTGTACTGTGGCGCTGCTGACGAATGTATTCGATACTTTGACTCTTTTGGTGTGTATGACTCGTTACTTATGACCGGAATGCAATAGGCCACTTTCGTATGTCCCATAATTCATCTTGAAAGTACCGTAAAGTGCGCAGTCGACTATATTTTAAGTTGTTCGCACTGCTCAGAACTTATGGTCGCTCGCGCACTTTACGGTACTTTCAAGATGCATTATACACAGCAAAAAATAATTGCTCAACGTAGAGTAAACATTTAATCAACACGGTAGTAAAAAGGGAACTAGTCGTTTTTTGAGTAATTTTTAATCGATGTTGCTAGATTAAAGGATTACTCTCCTGTTGATTAAATTGTTTAATCTTTTAAAAGAGTAAATATTTTAATCTTAAAGGTTGAGCAAAAATTACTCCATGGTAGACTAGTTCCCTTTTTACTCCCATGTTGATTAGAATGTCAAACTTAATCGATTACTGATTAAATGAAAGGCATGGAGATATGGTCCCCCGTGGGGACTACCTGAATTTATTTCTATATTCAATAATAAATGTTATTATTAAATTTGGTTTTAAAGTGCTGAACCATCAATTTTTATTATTCATATCAACACTGATTTGCACCCCCGGAATTACACTGCTTATTGGTCTACTTGGCCGCTCACATTTTACAAGCCAAGCATGGACTAGTACACCCTTTAAAATAAATCCCGTGGCTCAGAAGGTGCAGAAAAAGATGAACCACGAAGTCAAAACAGTCTATTGTCGATGAGACAAGTACAGTAAAGATCAGCGCTGCTTTATAATACACTGCACATCGGTCGCTGTGCAAAGTATTGTATTTTGCGTTGGGATTGATCACGTCGTTGTTCGCGGTAAATTTTAATCTGTGAACAAGAACGTTTTGCTCCGAATTACGAGTAAAAGTACGGAACATGTACCAAACGATTAATAAATATAGCGTTTTTCCACTGTTCAGCCGAAATGTACAGTTACTCTGGCGGCGATTAACAAGAAAACACGTTATTTGCTCTTCAAAGATTAAAAAAGTTAGTCATTTTTTAATCGAAACACGTTAATCGTTAACTTTTAGTCTTTATTTTTGCTGTGTAAATGGGACATACGAAAGTGGTCTATTGCAATTCGATAACACTTGATAATCACCGCTGCCGGTGCGTTGATAAATTGCAGTCCAACCTGGAGCGTTATCCTATAAAAGCTGCAGCCTACTAGTAGGCTACTCCATCGTAGACGTTTTTTATTTAATGGGAGACTAAGCCTCAAATTTGCACTCTACTCTCTTAAATTGCCCGATTGACATTTTCAATCTTCGTCGGATTGACTCTAGAATCAATCTAAAAGATTGGAGTTTCAAACCTTTTAAGAGTGAAATTGTTTTCTTACGGATTTGTCCCTGATTCAAGTCTCTCTCGATTGAAGTGTGCAAAAAATCTAATGAATAAAAGAAAGTCAATCGAGTCAAACTATTATACAGTGTGTCCCAGAATAAACCTTCCAATCTTTGCGTGTAATTTTCATGGGTTTAACGGATAGTCAGAAAGTTTAGATAGAAAGAAAGGATAGTGTAAAGACTGCATTTTATAGTCCATGAGTTGAACTTTTAGATACCGTTTGTTTCATTTCAATCAGTAGTATACAACAAAAATTATGTTTTATCAAACTTTTGGGTGGATATTTGTCTGGTCCAATTTTATGATTATTGGCCATAAAGTAGGGGTGTTTCTGACTGGAATAAAAATGGGTCACCTTGGAGAACTTATCTTATCTGTCTTATTTTTACATCAAATTCGTTCATTTTTTCAGCAAAGATTAAAGACAGCATGTGCGTAGTAAATAAGTAAACATTGTTACGGTTGAGTGAACAGATCAATGACAATACTCAATAGAGCTTCATTCAAGGGTAACTCGTGAAATTGGACCAGCAAATTTTACATTCAATTATTTGACAAAGCATAACTTTTGTTGTACATTACCGATCGAAATGAAACAAACGGTATCTAAAAGTTAAACTCATTGGCTATAAAATGCACTCTCTATAAACTTTCCGACTATCCGTTAAACTCATGAAAATTGCACGCAATGATTGTAAGGTTTATTCTGAGACACACTGTACAATGTGAATACTTGTCGAGGTTTACCAAAAAATACAGTTTAAAGGGTTTCACCAAGGTCAAAATGCATCAGTCCGAAATCGGTCTCCTGCCTCTAATGTTGTAGAACGTTATATCGTAAAGCGATTGTGTTATATCGTTATAATCATTTATATATTTTTCAGGCTACGAGTGTTCAAAATATGACAACCCTGCTGACCACTTTCTTGATGTGATTCTGTACAAAGAAACGGAGGATAGTCTTAATTCCCCTCAAGGTATAGTAGAATGTATCGACCTAGACTCGATACTCAAATCCCCGAATCGGCGGCGCTTTTTTACCCGCAATACTTCACATTTTCCTTCAAGTTGCCTTGAACGCGAGGAAACGAACCAAAAACATAGCAGTCGTCGAGGATGAAGTATCCAGTCTAGTATTTACCACTAAGGCCGTATGTCGCAAAATTGGCGCAAAAGCTCAAAAAAAAAAAAAAAAAAAAAAAAAAAAGGCACAAGGGGTTCCCGAAACAAAAAAGTCAAAAATAGGGTGTTAGTTATACACAACGTTGATTTATTTAAGTTTTATTCAGATTATATTCAAAATTACTCTCATTTGTGAGGTGATCTTTCCGAAATCGGCAATGGCGAGATTTGTTTTTTTCTTTTATGTCACTTTCGTGTAAAGCAAAGGCAATTTCCAATGATTATGCCCCATATCAAATCATTTGCGGGAACATTGGAATCCACCAGTCGCCAAGGAGCTCTCTCACCATGCTCACTTCCTATTGTAGAGGCCAGTGTTAGCGTCTTACCATACCCCTATATTAGGGGAGGTATCCCCGTTATTTCTTCAAAATGACCACAAAGGATTGAAAAGAAATTATATATAATTAGATGCCCTGTGTCATTTTGTTTGCGTTTTTGTGCAATCGGTGCCTGTCTGTTTTGGTTGAATAACCTACCCCTTAGGTGGGCGAGGGTTAAGGAAATTTGGTATAAATATATGAGAGAACAATATCATAAATAGTATAGGAAGCTGCATGGGAGAGATTTGAGAAATCATCTCAACAGGAAAGGGACTTAGCTAGGCTACGCTATACGACTATAAAGTGTGGGACCGGTAACTTTGTAACGCCACTATAACACAACAGAGATGACACTGAGCTAAAAACATGGCCCCCAATGAGCGTAACGTGTAACTTAAAATATGAACAAAAACGACGTCACGAAGTGAAGAATGCTGCACATCTTGTACCCGATTAAGCGTAAAATACATTAAGGACGGTGTCAGGATTTATCGATATTTGAGCAGGATTATTCATTTTGTTACCTCGTTTTTGTTCACATATTACGTTACACGTTACGCTAATTATTATAGCCACTGATCACGTGATCAGCGAAGAAACGTTAACCAGCGACTATTGAGAAATAGTAACCAAATGAGCTATGAAGTATATGGGGATGAAGTGTCAGGGGCCTGACTATGATAGTTGCTTCCTGCGGAGCTCCTATATCAAAGGATAAATTATGCGTAATTGTTTCTCTATTTTTCAATCTTAACAGATTCTGAATTGTACACATCATCACTAGTGAAATACTACCGCCAATCATCATTCTATGGAGAGATGTTACATGAAACAAACGCCATATTGGATAGCTTTAGCGCTCGTATTGATCCTCAATTTGTTCAAGATATTGGATACGCTACTACGTGGTATATGCAAGTGTGTTGGACATTTTCTTTACTTTATTTTCTAATTTTGCCGTTGTCGTTCAATGGCGGTGAATATTAAAGGATACATTCGAAGTATCTGCATACTGTAGTCAAGTTATATCGCATTTCAAGATATTTACATTTGTCTATATATATTATGGGTGATTTTAACATTGACCCAACAAGAGTATATTTCCATGTACTCGTATATGTTTGAGTAAATTCAGCTTGTACTTCGGGATATGCACACGTTATCTAAGTCCATAATATGATAGGGTTGATTAACATTGAGCTGACATAGAATACATGATGTTGAAGTCAAATCATATTGCATTTCGGGATAAGTGGGAGTTGTTTATTTTGTCTATTTATGTCTATATATTATGGGAGAGTTTAACATTGACATTACACAGTATTAGTCCACGTACCCGTACGTAGGCGTAAAATCAGCTTACATTTCATTGTACAATATGGATGAGTTTTTT
>JXSR01S037814.1:78195-96629 GCA_000969725.1 Ophiothrix spiculata
CTTTAAAACCAAGATTCGTATTACAATTCTAGACATATGTGTTGAGAGAGGAGACTTGTAGAATTCTTTTGGTACCAAACATTATGGAATCAGTAAACTTCTAAGATAGCAAGAAGATCTGAAAGTTCAAAGTGGTTGAGCCAATATACCATACAGTGTTGATACTCTTCTGCCACTTCACTATGACGACATGACACCTCATACAGCTAAACGGTTTAGAATGGCTTTATTAATTAACTTTTTCATAAAAAATAATATTGCTCAAGACAAAGAAACCCTGGCCCTTTCACTCCCATGATTTAAGTCCGCTCGATTACTTTTTTGAGTTATCTGAAGGACAGTACATCCCAACAACCTGGGCTAGTCCTGACCTGAAACAGAACATCACCAGTAAAAACAGGAGTATCAAGAAGAACGCATGCACAAATGTCAAGAGCTTTGTCGTTAAAGTAAAAGAATTTTTGAAATCTGCAAGGAGGCCATCTAGAACATGTTCTGAAATACTAGGCAGCTTAATCTGGATAAGAAGGAGGTAATTTTGTATGTCCCTGTGAGTGCAACATTGAATGTGTAATAAGGGGTAATGATGTTGTGTACCATTTAAAGATGAGCATAATGTGAGAGTTACGCTTTGACAAATTAAAAACATTTTGATGAACATTATGCAATTATTAAGACAAAACCACAATCAAAAATCTTTGTATTAACATTGTAAAAGCTGTTTCGCTGAAATGGTCATTAAAATGATCATGAATTATTCTCCTGTCTCCAAAGATTGATCCCTCCTCTACATGTGACTCGCACATTTGTTTTTCTTCTCAGTATGAAAGTAGGCTTTTTACGTTTGACGTAATTTACGTTGAAGATGATTTTCAAAAATGGCAATTACATCATATTTGGTACCAAATTTATTCTACAAGTGTCCTTTATCAATACATATGTCTATAGTTACCATGCGAATCCTGGTTTTAAAGTTATAAGCATTTAAAAATGGGTAGTTATTTTTTGGATGTACATACTTTGATATTTGTTATTAGAATAGTTTAAACAATCTTGTAATAATAACCGTTTAGTGAATAAACTATTTTTTGTTCACGAGGTGATTCTGACACATTCAATGTATTCCAAAATCTGACACATCAAACGTGATTACCAAACCCAATTTTATCCTTAACCCAGGAAGGGGGTTGTTGCACCCCCACCCTCAATTTTTCCCGCTGAATAAAAATGAAATTGACCAAAAGCCTTTGCATCGGGGCATGAGACTAGAATTCCTTATTTCTTTTCTCACGAAGTAAGGGCTAAGAGTAAATTGTACAATTGTGTAGGGTGTGGCCATCTTTCTCTTTCTCTTTTTCTTGCTATCTTTTCTATTTTCGGCATCTTTTTAAAGATGCATTGGCCAGCATGCATAGATTAGCCATTTCTGGCTATCCAGGTTGGTACTTCTGTATGAGCTTGGAAGAGACCATGAGTTCATCATGGATCTAATGGCATGTGTCCGTCACGGACCAACCGAGGTAAACAAACAAACAAAATAAACAAATAAACAAAAGCATATTGGCAATCTCTTTTAAATCCTTTGTTGCTGAAAAATTGGAGTACCCCCATTTAGTATTTAAGGGTAAAGGGAATCCATCTTCTCAGGAAAATGTGAATCCTAACTATGTTTTATTCATGACCAGATAAATAGTTTCCACTGCCTTTGCGGGGACTCGAACCATGGATTATGACAGGGGTTAGTCATGCATTACGAAGCGAGGGATCTACCGCTGAGCTATCAAGGCAGCGTTGAGATCGAGAACATAAACATTAGATTGCTGTATTTTGATTTTGTTTACATAACACTTGCAATTTTTGCCTCATTGGAATGCTCAATTTGTAAGTAAATTTATATTAAACGAATGCGTATATCAGACAAAATGTAGATCCGGGATGTAGATAATGTAGATACTTAAAACAGGCAATTCACAGCTCAAACAGGGCGAACTCAGAGTCGTAATTCACGCCCAGATGTTCGGGCAAAACAACGCGGGTTTGTTACACTATCGTTCAAAATCAACTCAGTATATTTATATAATATTGTTTGTAATTCAATAAGAAGTATCAAGCCTACAATCTGTCAAAATTTGAAACCAGTAGAATAGTTCGAACATCGGCGAAAAAGGGTCAACTTTTTCGAAGTAGTCTTTAGGCGTCATTTTTACCTTGATAATGGACGTGAAATCAATAATAAAGTTTTATTTATTAAACTATAGACTCTATTTAATATGTATGCCAAAAATTGTGATATTCTGATAGGTGTAAGTAGGTAAAAACTTGCAGTAAACTTGACATTCAACAGAACGAGACGTTTTTAGGGACTGTAGCCTTAAGCTTCTAAAAATGCATAATTATGATATATTTTATATAATTTGAAATAATATCTCACAAATATATCGATTGCGTTTCTTATCGAAGGGCATACACTAAACAGTTGTTTCATTGTCAGTTTCGAGACCGAGAAAATATAAAAGCGCTTTCATAAGTCTTGATTTAAAGAATTACCTCATGAAACGACTGATATTTTCCACCAGAATGTTCCAAATGCACTTAAAACGTAAGATAAAAAATGAAATGCTCTAAGTATTATGACTGTAGAAAATAATATATTCATAGAATGGATTACATCATTTTAGCCGTAGAGGAACAATATTATCAATGGCAGAGTCGCTTTAAAGAACCTGAAGTTGAAATACTCACGCATGATCTCATTAATCACAGACTTTGAAAACGACCGTAAACATTAACTTGACATCAATGATTATTATAACCTTATAGATAAACATTGATGTTTTTGAACGCAGGAGTAATGTTTTTCTTTCATAACGTAGGTGCGTGGTGTGTGTCTACCGTCAACCTAGTAGGATGCCATTTTTATTTTATATACTACTCTACCAGACATGCCAGATGAAACATTTGAAATGTAACCTTACTGACTTTGAATTTCAATATTTAAAGTCCTTTGTCTGATCTGAAAGGGAAAAAAAAAACAATTGTCGTTTGGAGCGTTTGAATTGCTTTTTAGCTTAACGCTAAAGGCTCTGTCAGACATCACCGTATAGAGCAAAACGTATGAATAACGTACAAAAGTTTCACATGTTGAACGTGTGCTAAACGGACCACCACCGTATGAACAACGAATTAAATGTATACATAACGGACAGACCGTATGGATAACGTATTGAACGTACTTGTAACGAACACATGACGAACAACAATGCATAAAACAGAACAATAGTGGAATTAAGTACGTTAGGCGTACGTTTTGCTCTATACGGTGATGTGTGACAGAGCCTTTAAGTGGTCAAGGGGGCCATATGGACCCTACATTTGGTGTTTGCGCGTCAGTGTACCTAATATGTGTCCCAAGAGCACATCATCATGAAAGAGTAATTTGAAATATATAAATGTAATAAGGTTTCTATTTGCACAATATGCCTAATGTGCATATAATATGCAAGATCATAACTAGGAAATGCCGTTCAATTGACAGATATATGGCGAAATGGAAGGTTGTATTATGTTTGATCAAAGGCTTCAAAAGAGAGTTCTGTATGCGAATACATGAAAGTACGAAGCAGCGCAAGTGATCTCGGAAGAAGCAAATGTTGTAAAGAATGCCACTGATGGAACTAAACTATCTATGTGTTAGTGATTACTCTATTGTACATCACATGACGTAACTGACGGCAAATACTAATCAATCACAAACATATATGTTGCGAAATAGTGCTAATGGTTCTTGTAATAAAGCTGCAAGCTATAGTTTCCTTCAAAATCTGGAATAATGCTTCTAGCGTTTAGGTTTTGCAAAATAATGTGGTTCTTTCTAAAATAGCATTTCTGTGTGCTTCATATTTATATTTGGTGTTAAAAATTTCAAAAATTTAGATTCAGATAATTTCCATTTTAGATTATAACAGTAAACTACCAAGTATTGTAAAATTTCTGATAAATACCTTCTGAAGAAAAGGAGAGAAAAAAATGGTTGACTTAAATGTTGACCTTGGCTATACAGGGTGTATCATAAAAACCTTACACTAGTCTTAATATTGTGCTCTAATTCAAAAAGTATGATACATTTGTCTAATTATCATGTGCGAAAACACTCTAGCAGAGGTTTTACAAAGTACGGGAAAAAGAAGGAGAAGAAGAAATAAAATAAACCGTTGTCTTTCCATATCTGAAAAATGATTCAACGACTATATGTAACTGTTTTCACTAAAAAGGAAATCAACTAAGATGAAACGAATCACTTCTGATATTTAAAGGCTAAAATTTGTGGACTTTGGTCTTTTAAGACAGTTTAAGTATTGTGTAAGCTTTGAATAATTTGACCACTGTCTTTTACATTTCATTTACATGGCTTCTTCACTGCCTACACCTAAGAAAATAACATTTCGTGATACTTAGTTTCCTCACTGACGAGAGATCAGTAAGAACTGCCCAACATCACATGTTTTGAGGTCTCAAGGTCTTTTTCGCAAGGGCTTGTTTAAGTCAAAGACAGTCACTAAGTTATCAACTTCTTTTTATAATTGTTTTAAACAATTGCCACAACAAGTGTCACACTTTTTGTAACAAAAGCCCTTACTCGACATGAATGCGGGTAATGTTCAAATGCTCTATTCTTCATAAATCGAGGGAAAACATAAAGACAATTGGTTATTTGATATACCCTGTATAGACAGAATCAAAGTACCGAGGTAAAAAAGCACTGATCAACATCACTTAGAATTGAAATTCCATCGATTGATATACTGTCTATCGCTGAATGAATGATGTGTTGACATAATATTAAATTCATTGGACGAAGTAAAAGGATCTATAGCCTACAAACTATCACCCAGAGTTTTTTCCCAATATATGGTGAAATTGATAATGTCATGTTTTTACAACTTACATTTCAATTTACAGACAATATAAATTAATATATGTCACCACCTATTTAAGTAAAATATAACTCGGATTGGATTGAATATCATCTTATCACAGGATAAAATCAGTTAACTCAAAGAACCTACTGTTCATTTAGGAAAGGTTGCATGTTACGGCAGCAGCTTTCCCAATATGGCAAGCATAAGTACCCACAATGCACTGCACCATTATAAATGTTTTATTTTGTTATTTAAAATATCCTTTAATACTGGAGATTTATAATTCTATTTCTATCCACAACGCTTCACTCTAAGAAAGTTTTGAAACATTTGACAATAATAAACTATTTGTTCTTCTTATTTAAATTTGAATTTAGAAAACCGTTAAAACGGTTATATCATTTTAAATACTTTCCTCCTGGTCAATAATTTCCCGCCTGGTAAAAATCCTTCAGATCTGACCATACTGCTGTGTACCAAAAATCAACACCAACCAAAGAGTCGTTTTGTTCACAGCTAAAATTTTTAAAAACACAATAGGCTTACAGTGCATTCTGGGTATTATGCTTGCAAAATTGGGAAAGGTGTTGGCGTATCAGGTAACCTTTCCTAAATGAGCAGTTGGACCGGACTAGAGCGCATCATCTTAAAAGATTTTGAAATAACTAAAAGAAGGTTCCTTATTAATTGCATAATACACCATATGCGCATCAGTATGCTAGATCATAACTCGGAAATACCGAATTCTGTTTGAAAAAAAAGTTCATTTCACAGATACAATGACCAAATGGAAGGTTGGTTTCTATTTGATCAAAAAAAAAAATCTGTATGCGAAGTCATGGAAGCAGCGCAAGTAATCCCGGAAGCAGCCAATTTTGTTTGAAAAGCGTTCTCCAGATTGAACTTATTCAGGTGTTAGCGATAACTCTATACAACATACGTGGCAGAACTGCAGGCGAATACCAATCAATCACAAGCACATCAGCTAAATAGTGGTAATGGTGGTGGTAATATAGCTGCAAGCTAGAGTTTCCTTAAATTGCTAAAATATAGCTGCTAGCTTTTGACCTTTACAAAACAATTTGGATCTTATATCAAATCCATTAAAAAGGAATTGATTATCAATTGTTAAAACTAATTTGGCACTACTGCGTTTATTATTACCATTTTGGTTTTATTTCCAATTTGACAAAGATTCAACAATTGTATGTCTAGATGAAGTTTATTTAAATGTTATGTTAGAATATAACAATCAAATACCGAATATTCTAAACTTTCTGTTTAAAGCATTTAAAAATTAAAAAAACTAGAGTTTAGTTTTGCAGTTTTACTATCCTCTAAAAGTACGTTTTGATGGTAAATGTCAAATAGAGTCAAAAGTGCTTTGTTAGCTGACGATTTTGCTATCATTTTTAAAATCTAAAAGAAGTTCTTACTTCAAAAATGTTAGTTTTAGATGATGGTGCATAAATAATAAGTAAGAAAGTAATGATTATCATTTTAGTTTTTAGAAAAGGTATAGTGTAGAACCTAGAGTAGTCTAAATGATTAAATACTGTTAATGCTCAATAGATATTGACGTTTATGTTAGGGATATTTTTCAGACACATATTCTCCCTTTAAACACTTGTTTCCAGAGACAACGTCCTGCCCTTTTATGCAATGACCGACACAGGATAAAGATATCATTTCATTTCATTTGGGAGTGGCAACGTCCTTTCTCCAGTTTATTAAGAGAGCTCCGCACACTTAACTCAGGAGCATGATATGCAATATGTATATATGAGGGGTGCTCTGGCAAAATGAGAGAAAAGTCGCAAAATTCAAAATTGAGTGTATGACATATTTCAATTTTCTATAATCTCAGCTTTTGAACGATAAATAATTTGTCACACGTTCTTCCTCCATTCTTCAGTCCTCTGCCATATGTTGCAATAAAAACTAGCTGCAAAAAATACTAATACTACAATGTATAATAGCAACATCAAATAAATTAACCTTGAATTATTGTACTTCCCAGCAAAGTTGACCTTCAGAACTTTAGGTATAGGTAAACACTTAGTGCATGAATACGGTAACTCAGAATTAAATTCTTGCAGCATGCTTACCGCGCGCGTCTCTACGGCTCACGGACACCGGTCGGACTCCGGCCAGTGAACGGTCGGACACCAGCCGGTGTCCGATCGGTGTCTGGTGGTATGACGCCATAAACACATCGTAACCTCGCTGAAAGGTTATGTGACCAGAGTATAAGTGTCTAGCGTCACCGGAATACTCATCTCACATTAATGCGGGCAGAGTTCATTCGGAACTCGAACGAGCATTGGGCGAGTAGAATAAAAAATCGGTGGAAAAGCTCACAGCTGTTTAAATGTTCATTAAATGGCAGTGAGTTGTAAGCGAGCTCTGAATTCTTAAAGACTGTTTTTTCTATATGTGATCTAAGCGTACCATCCAATAGACGTTGCAGCACAACACATTTCAAAATGTAATTTGAATTGAAGATCAAATGCAATCGATTCAAGTAATTCCTACTTATTAAACTACCTCGACAATATTATCGTGTTATTTACAGGAAACATCTTCAGATTGTTTATCTTTATCTCAAGCCAAATGTCTCGCCAATATCACTAAATTAAAAAAAACAAAAAAACATGACATTACAAAACAAGCAAAGGCCTCATAGTATTATTTATTAGTTTGTTTGTTCTGTTTATTCTTTGTTGTGTCTGATTTTAGTATAACTTAGCATCAGAAATGTGTGTTAGTTATCATACATTATTTTCTGACAACGCTAAATAAGATAAAGGCTATTAATTACACTGCACTGTTGCACTCATAACCATAACATAGCTCAATTGTTATTTAGCTGTTAAGGCCCATAGTAAAGTGTTTTTCTCTATATATTTTATCAGGTAAGCCGCCTAAAAGTTTAATCAAGGGAAAGGTACTTCGCCTTATTAAAGCGATATTCTATATATCCGTACATATTGCATGACTTCCATACTAGACAATTTCCGTTAACAATTCATGCCAGTCTCAACTAGACGTTCAAAGCACTCAATGGATGGTTATGGGTGCTGTTGACTCCATTAAGTATTTATTGTTTGACTTCCATTTTCGCCTTCTAAGGTCAAAAAATTGTTCGATTGGCGGGCAAAAAAAAAAGAGTTTGTGGGTAGCCATTTTTTCAGCATGGAAATATCCAATTATATTTTATGAATGTTTTTGGTGGGTTTTTTTTTCATTATTTGTTTCAGAAAACATCGAATTCACTAAATGTTGGTGCTTTTCGGAACTTCTTTTATTTGAACAGGGTCAGTCGGGTTACGCCAATGAAACTACTTATGCCTAAGTCTCAGCATCTTGTTGGTGACGTTGATCTATATTCATATAGAATCAGGTTTCATTTGTATTTGTAACTATTTTAATTTCTTGAACAGATTGGTTGTTTCGTTGTCACAATCAGCACAATAACCAAATTTAAACAAACGCCAACATCATTCATAATTACTAACTGTACACTGTAGCATTAGCAATAGTGATCATGGTAACAAATACAAAAGAAGAAAATGCTTCTGGTTAAAATGTTGAATTATTGAAAGTACCATAAGCATAAATGTATGTAACAGCCATGCTGATAACACAAAGCTCCCTTAATGTTTCATTATTTTGTTCTCCATATATAAGTAGGCGATTTTTTCTTGACCAACAAAGAATGAAGGCCAACAAATCTTCAAATTGATGTTATCCTTTAATTAGGTAACTTTTTTTCAAACTACCGTTTAGCGCCTTTTTGATCCATTAACTGCACTGTGATTCTTCCCATAGGTATATTGTTTCGTATACCCCCAGCAGTTATACTTTAGCCGTTTTGAGTAGTTTACGCAAACTTGTAAACTGCAATTATCAGATACAGGCGCTTACTTGTAGGGATGACGCTTACTAGGAAATACTCTGAGCTTAGTTATTTGTTTTCTTTTTAAAAACGTCGGTAATAGCTTAAAAATCAGGTATCGGAAGCAAGGTCCTATTTGATACTTTTAAGCTTAAGAAGCCTCTTCCTCGTGTTCCTAGAGAAATAAAGCACAGCCTTCTTAAGTGACCTTCAGCTCAAAGCGCTTTTTTTGTTCCATTTATCTTGTTAAGTTTCTTTCTTTGGTCGCGGAGTTATAAAATTCCCACTGGGAATTTCTCCTTACTGTTGCTATAAACTAAAACTATTGATCAGAAACCATGTACAGAAAGTGTTTTTTAACTCGTGATTTGTGATTACTTTGTAGAATGATCGCAGCGCCGCTTTAATCGTATTAAGTATCTCTTGTTCATGTTAATTATAATTGATCAGTATTATGCAGAAAGCTTGGTGTATCGGAGGTAAGGCTGTATATTTTAAAAAGAAAAATGACAGGGATACGTAATTTTGAAATGAAGCGGTGGGTGGGGTTTGTGGGGTGTTTTATTAGATATGGAATAAAAGAACTTAAATGAAGGACCTATTGTATCTATTAAAAGCTATCACACTCCAGGTAAACGAATTATAAATTAATAACTGGGTAAATTGGAGTTTTCTGCGCTCACGAAGCTTCCAATATTTAATTGATTTTTTTTTTCTAAAAAATAACAGGAGATTTTACTTCATAAAAACAAGAAGATAAAGATTTTCCCGATTGATTTCGAGTATTTAGAGTACCTAAATGGGACAGTGGGATGGCCTGTACAGAGCCACTATTTACCCTGTTCAGGAAGATGTAGGATGCTGACGGACAACTTTCCTTTCTCAACTACATTTATAGCATGGATGGAGTTAAATAAATACTAAATAAATTAACTTTCTCAAAAGTGACTTTTTTTGGTGCTCTATATCTAAATAGAAGTAAATCTGTTAAATTTAAGTACTTTATATCAATGAATAAATCAGTTTGTTGACTGTAAACATTAATCCCTTTTAAAAGGAGTCTTCGTCAATCCGAAATACACACAACAAAGCTCATTTCCTATCTAAACATGTATCTCGGTAAAACAGTAAATGCCGCCTTCATTGCATTAATCGCCGCACTCAATCAAAGTTACAGTCACTTAGCAAAGCTACACTCGTTATTTACATTGTTTCAAATTAATCAATTAAAATTGCGCTATCTATGTACTACCATGATAAATTAATAATGATTTGGCACGCTTTATTTGCTTTATCTGTGGTGTAATATCTTGATTAACAGCGATATACAATGGTTTGATAAGACCGAACAAGAAAGCTTTGAATTATTAAACCCTAAAACATAAATGAGACCGTCCATCTTCAACCAGCCACAATTCATCCTTTTGACATTTTAAATATTTTCAAAGACCATGTTATAAGGATTAACATGACATCTCAATGAACTTTACTAGATTCCGAAAACTTATGGTTAAGTTATGGACTGTCAAAAGTTGGAAAAGAGGAATATGTATGACTGACATAAACGCGTTCAAAGATCAGTAAGCCTGATATTTTCTGATGATTGTTGTCAAAATATACAGATATTTCCGACCCTTTTCTTGAAATGAAATTTCGCTGATGTTTTGTAGTAAGCACATAGATAGTGAATCTGTTAAAAAACAATTTCGGCAAATAAAGACCTTGGCATGTATTTTTACTAGTATGGACGGTAACAAATTGTCACTTATAACAGTTTTGTTTATATTTTATGATGGTAAAAACCTTATGAAAGCAAATAAAATGTTATTTGCAATATAAAATGCGAATTAAACGGGAAGTGCAGAACTGTTAATTGCGTTTCCAAATTTACCTTTTAAAAGATGAGTGATAAATAGTTTAGGGGCAACAGTAGGATCAAAATTAATGACGAATAGAATTTCAGGACGGGCCTACTGTTTTTATATAAATCAATGAATGATGTTCTCTCTGTATTTGTCTGAAACTTGTATTTATGTTGATAAACCAAATGATTTAAACTTTGTCTAGTTTAAATGTAATTAAGATACGTACATGAACTTAACTTGCTTGAAGTAATTTGCTTACACAGATCATCTTACACAACGATTGGTCGTTTATTAAATCTGCTTTACATGATTTTGCCCTTTTTTCAAAGGACAGTTGGAAATAAAATCAAGGTTGGCATTTACATAATGGCGAAGGAAGAAAAAAAAAAGACTTGACGAATAAGTCAATCAATGATCACTGCTTTGGTAGCTTTGTATTAATATAATAAGACTCTGAAACTCATACCGCATCAATTCATTAACGTACGATAGCGTTGCAACTATTGATGTTTTTTTATGTTTTGAAAGCTTTGCAGCTGCTAATACCTGTTCTTTCGCAAACTGAGAACATACCATTCATTTAGTGGTTGATATGTCTCTCTGTTGTTTAAAACTGTTGTGTTTCATAGAGTTTTACAGATAAAGGATAACGCATTACCAACTATCACTATCAGAATCGATTGTAAGTGTCTTTGACCGGTGATTGCTGATGGCCACAAATTACCTTTGTGAGCTTACAAATGCCGAGAGGTGCTCCTGGTGCTCAGGGAGACATCAATCAATTTAGTGCAATATTGAACCTCTTATCTGATCCTTTATTTTTAACTTCATAAGGGTTCTTTTAAGAACCCTTAATATAGTTTTGAGTCAATATTTAGGCAATTACAAAAATAATAGCCCGAAATATTGGGGCATTAAAATGCGAGAATCGAAAAACAAAATAGTGGGTACCATGGTCCCCCCCCCCCTCTCCCCCCCTAACATTTAAGTGTTAAGAACTGCACTCCGGATTTAAATATCTCCAAACAAAGTCCGGGAGTCAATATACAAGATGTTTGCAAAACATCCATCACTTCCTTGCAGTTCTTTTCAGGGGGTGCAAGTTCCTGGTCGCTATCTCCGCTTTTCTGTTATTTTCGAGAGAACAAGTATACGTCTCATTATCAATATAATCAGACTCTGAAACGCATACGATGTCATTTCTTTAACGAACGATAGCGTTGCTACTATTGATGTTTAGCTATATTTTGAAAGCTGTGCAGCTGCAAATACCTGTTCTTTCGCAAACTTAGAAAAGAACATTCATTTAGCGAATTGTCAATAATGCTTGATATGTCTTTCTGATGTTTATAGTTGTTGTATTTCTTATAGCTTCACAGGTAAAGGATAGCGCATTACCATGATTACCTACTATCGCTATCAGAATCGATTGTAAGTGTCTTTGACCGGTGATTGCTGATGGCCACAAATTGACTTTGTGAGCTTACAAATGCCGAGAGGTCCTAATGCTCAGTTTATTGTCAGGTAGACATCAATCAATAAAGTGCAATATTGAACCTCTTATCTGATCCTTTATTGTTAACATTGCAAGGATTCTTTATAGTTTTGAGTCAAGGTAAGCCGATGACCTTACAAAGTGAGTTGGCCTCATTTTTGCTGTGAGGGACTACTCAAATGTGTATTTTACCTTCAAATATTCCCTATAGCTCCATGTTGTAAAGTATATACATCGGGACCGATGGCCTCCGTATTGGCGTCAGTCACCGGAATCACCATAATGCTGGTATGTAGTGTCTTCAGTTAGTCCTAAAAATACCTCCAAAATCTCATGATACAGCTTGTCCCAATATTAATGCAACGAGCAAATAAAAAATATTAAAAAATAGTTGCGAAAGGATTAAATCATAGTAATATATGTTTTTCAAAAGTGGAGTAATTACTCTACATAATTCATTTTACCACTCCAGTCCAAAGATATGATGAATTTAAGAAAGCCCTTTAAATCTACTTTGGTCCGATTTTTAATAATATCAGCAGATCATCATTAAATTGAGTCCTTATGTCATGAAATAAGCTCATGTTTTTAGCAATTTAGCCGATGTCCTTTACTTTATTTAAGAGTAGGAGTCAATGCTAATCGCATGCCTTGCTTTTTGATTTCATAATAGGCACGTCTCTATGAAATTAGACACCTAGACAGCTATTTATGTACTAGATAAATGGTGAAACAGAGACCGTTATCAGATATAATGTATCTTGGTATGGATGGCGAGTCATTATGAGTGTCTAATGACAAGCTATCCCATACCATGATATATTATATCTGATAATGGTCTCTGTTGAACCGTTTATCTGACATACACGACGAGCAGAGGCATATTATTTGAAATTTTAATTAAAAACATAAAGAATTTAATGTCAAAATATCTAATAAGTAAAATATCCACAATAATTTAATTTTAAAACACTCGTGTCTCTGGTGATATCTTGTGATTGTGCTAAAGACTACGCTATAAAGGTAGGACAATAATTATTGAACGATTGAAGCTGATTGATCGATCTCACCAGACCGTGAACTTAATGATGCGTTTCGATAGAAAATAATTGTATGCCTTTAACACGGTGGTCAGTTATCAATAATAATTGGTGATTATTAAAAAGGGTCAAAGTTTAAATTTATAAACCAATATTTCTAAATTTCTAACACCATATATTTTCTGTATTTTGTAAACATAAATGACAAATTTCATTACATCGGCCATAGCCAACGCGTTCCTTGTGGTACCATCCAGGTACTGCATTGTAGATGTATGACATCCTTTGGTGAAACATAAGCCATGGGCTCTTGCTGTATGTCTACTATGCTGGATCGCGTTTCAAAATTAATATTAGATTCCCTTGATTCCCTTTTTTGTTTTTATTCATATGCCCCTGTTTATTGTTGTGTACGTGTATTTGACATTAAAATGAATTATTATGCAAATGAACAAAGCGAGATAATTAACATAGTGATATCCAATTTTAAATAGCTATTCGATACAATGTGAATCGTATAAACGTGATATTTACCTGATGGTGTTTTAAAATGCAAACAAATACTTTCGAACTCATAGCTCGAGTGATTTTGACATTTTTTAAAGGATTTACCATTATTACGTAAAACGCTGTCATCAGGTTCTTATCTAATTCTATAGGCCCAATTGATTTAAATATCAAGGTTACCAATTTAATTCGCTGACTTAATGACTGCATAATAATTGTTAATAATGTCAAACTTGAATCAGTGTTTCTAATTCTCGATCTCGTCTCACTTCACTGCCCAGAACAATATCTAAATCCTTTATTAGATAACAGCTCTAGACCTCATTCTTAAAAATAACGTTCGGGGCAACGAACTTCAAACAAAAGAAAAACAATGGATAATTTATGAATAGAAAAGGGCTAGACGTGTATGGTCGGATAGCTCACGGGGTTCTGGATACTCTTCCTTAAACAAGTCAGTAAGCAAATAACACGATTTCATTTTTATGATATTGAGGAAGGTAATTCAGACAGTCATGCCTCCCTTTGAATTCAGCTGGAATAGGTGATCTGAAGTGAAATTTTATTCTGACATAAAGTTCAAAAAATCTGTTTTGTATGTCATATGAACATTATTTGGGAAAATGGTCTTAGATAAGGATGTATAAAGATTTTTGACATATCAACTCAAACTATCAAAGCTTAATTATTTCCCAAAACAAATGTTAATTTCATCACAAGGCACATTAAAAATTATACACGTTTTTAACAACACTAATACATGTCCGAGTGAGTAACAAAATGTTTCTTTTGTTTGCGACTGTCCACCAAATTGCTGATCAACATCTAACCTAGAAGGCTGGAGCTAATATTCGTTCTAGTTTTTAAAAAAAACTGACGTTATTCCTTACAGTATTTACATGGAGAATTATTATTACAGATTTACTCTTAGTTTGGTGAAAAAGCATGATTGTGATTTCTGATGAAGAAATTATACCCAAACACCGTTTGTCATGTCCATTAAAGGAGGGCGAAGGAATAGAATGTAAATAAACCTATTAAGTACTTGAACAGCAGGCACAAAAATCAGAGCAAAGACTAAGAACTGTATATCTAACTTCAACTATATCAATATAAATTTTGTCGACCACTTGGACGGCTTTGTTATGTACAAAACACATATACAGAAAAGTTCCGTTTCTGTGTTTTCTATTCAATGAAGTTTCTTTTCTGTGTTTTTTATTCAATAAAATTCAAATATAATGTATTAATTAAGACATGCACAATAATTTGTTGAGGTAAATAAGAAAAATTTAATTTTCATGACACATTAGTTCTTAATTTTTCTTATTTATTGATTTATTTAAAGAGTATCGTTTGCTAAGAACGTGAAAACTGATTAATTTTCAATATTCACGGTAACGTCACTTTTGTTAAAAACAGCTGCCAATTCGCCAATTAAAGCCTTTAATGTCAATGTTCTGTCTTAAAAGGTAATGAGCAATTTAAATCACTACATTTTATAAAAGAAATACAACGATTATGACATTGATTTATCTACAATCATTTTAATAAATATTATAAGCATTTTATTCTGTTATCCTAATGTAAACAAAGACTGCTTTTAATGGAACAAAGACCGTTTTTATTATCTATTTGCAGCATATGTCAGTGTAGCGAAATTGTAGCGCTCAATCAGTTAACATATGTTTTGTTTGGTCATGTTTCTATATATCGGAAATACAAGAAAAATCAAGATGGCAAAAATAATAAAGGTGTTTCTATAAGCATAGCACTTTTGCAAACAGAAGCATACCAACAAAGCTTTTTATTAACCTTATATTTGAAACCATTATCATAAGCTTAATAATATCTAGTCTTAAACTCACCATCTATAATTTAGTTAGTTTTCTTAAAATAAAGTGTGTTTATATATAAGGCGCTAGGAATAAAAGGTGTTAGAAGTTCTGCGTTTAATAAGTTAAGTGGTATTTTATATTATACATCAGGGACATTTATAGTTTTTATGATTTAAAAAAAATATTCGATTCGATTCCCGGATGATGACTGAGAAAATATTAAAATTATTACAGATATACATACTGAATTAATTACGTGAATCACAGAAATAGTACTAGAACATTTTTTGCCGAGGGTCTCTCGTGTTTTTTCTATTTCTTTTTATTTTTGTACAGCGAGGGCTCAATGGAATCTTAGATTTTCGTAGATCAGGGAGTTGGGAAATTAAGGACAATAAATAAGCCACAATAGAAAACTTTGTGTGTTCAACCACCTATCAAATTAGATAAAATTTTAGATCAAGTCGAATGAAAAATGCGATAATATTAACCCCGTGTAATATTAATTTGAATGGGTTTAGCCAAATCTAGTTGGGGAATTAAACACAGTCAATATTTCACAGGTAATGACCTGGATGATGTTATTTGATGATCATCTGGGGCTTTTTTCATCATTGTAATATTAATTTGAATGGGTTTAGCCAAATCTAGTTGGGGAATTAAACACAATCAATATTTCACAGGTAATGACCTTGATGATGTAATTTGTTGCAGTAATTTAGTTGTGAAATACTGGTAATTAGCATTACAAACCAAAATTTAACAAAATAATTTTACAGCTAGTGTATTCTATTTATGGCCATGTTGTGGACACTATAAAAATATTTAACAAATATTTTAAGGTAGGACAATGGGCCAAATCAAAGTCGGCCTCCAAACAAAATGTTTCCTACCAAACATTTGGTCGTGACGTCAAAATGACGAGTGACTCCAAACAAAATAACTTCAACTCCGACTTGAGACCAATTTGAATTTCCGTATACATTTGACCAAATGTTTACTACCCGTTTATAGTTTAAGTTCGATGGCAAATATTTGGTGACATCACGACCAAATGTTTGGTAGAAAAAATTGTGTTTGGAGGCCGACTATGATTTGGGCCTTACACTTCATTTCATGTAAGTTGTAAGTAGGTACGAATTAAACTCATTCCTGTGTTTGTATTTAGAAAAAAGCAGTTCGTTCCATTTATCATACATATGTGAAATAAATTAGGATAACAATATCTGAGCAAAAAGATAAATAATGAAATCTTCCCATGCCATTAAGTAAGAACATAATTCGAGCCAGTAACTCGCTTGGGGAAGGAAAATGTTAGTTTCAATTGTCGTTGAGTCACAAGGCAAACAACAAGTATTTTTAATCCATTTTGAGAAAACACAAGCGCAAAACATGTGTTGTAACATATAATCTACAAAGCGCAACAAAATCAAAATAACACGTGAGCTTGAAACTTGCTTTGGGTTCTAAAACAGTGCTGGATTCAAACTTCGTTAGTTATCTTAAGAAATGAAAAGACAACTGTGTGAAATATAATTATAACATAAACACCTAAAGCTACGCACTGTTTAACAAAAAGAATCACCAAGACGAACATCCAGGGAAGCTGATCGGATGTGCTGTCGGATGCTTTTATGACTACGTGTTTGCATCGTCTTTTTCCTTATTAAAATCATGTCAGATATGCATAATTTCAGGAAAATGAATGTTAAAAGAAATCGTGAAGTGAGGATTATCAAAAGCTATATTTTTTTCGTGTGTCGTAGTAATCAAATGCTTTATAATCAGTGACAAGCCTTTCTTTTTGTTATAATTTTAATCTATAATTAATATCTTTAACTTGTGAGAACACGTTTTGTTTATTAAAAAATGACTCCGGTCAATGGTGTCTTTTGAAGGTTTAACCCATACATTGTTTTTCAAGCTGTATCAGCAGAAAGAGAATTATAAAAAAAAAAACAATAGCTTTAGTGAATTAGAGATCGTCATGTGAGTGCAAGAAAATCGTATCTGCAATGGCTGCCATAAGTTATATTTGGTGGCATTTCATTAGGTGGGTATGCTAAAAAGGTGGTGTTGTTACATTTTTTCGTGGGTTTTCGAACTTAATTTGATGTAAATTAATTATTCCTTGGCCTATTGACTTGTTTAATGTCTCATTTGAAAGCTTACACTTTTTGCTATTTGTGGCAGTAATTTGATTTTCATGGGTTACATAATTTAAGAGAGACAATGGTTTGAACTTGGCAGTACAAGGGTGGTGGTGCCTAAGGATGCGGTGCCTACGGATGTGGTAGATACCAAAAATGAGACAATATCGCCATTTTGGAAGGTTTGACACTGCTGGAACATTCACAAACAAATTCTGTGACCTCAAATACATACAGATAGTCACCAACATGGCTAAAATTTGGTATATAATTACAGTAATTGGCAAATTTATCATTTTTAGACCTTCCTCAGATCCACTCCCCCTTCGATCAATTTTTTTGGGCAGCACCTTCTCATTTTTTGTCCGATTTTGATTTGTCAAAATGTTCAGGGGATCAAGCTGCATCAAATACGAATTAGGACAGAATGATTTGAAACACCACCATTTTCTCCCCTTGTATAGCCCGCCTCTAATTGATTGAAGGTCATCAACACCAAGACCCTAAGGGGTCTGTTTCAAGTTTAATGCATCAAAGTAACTATTAAAGTATTAAGAACATATCCTGAAAAAATGAACTGTTTACCATTAATCATTCCAATTTATGACTTGCTTTAGTAAAAACAGGCAATTTTGAGAAAAACGCGTTTGAAAATTACAGTTTGCATTGCCGTCTATGGAGTAATTAACCATTAATTAGATCATTGTGCCAAAACAAAAGTG
>JXSR01S037814.1:101198-114349 GCA_000969725.1 Ophiothrix spiculata
TGCCAAAACAAAAGTGATATTTGGCTAAAAAGTTACTTGAATTGAAAGAGATCAATAATATTAACATCATATCAAACAATTGTTTTTTTGACCATTTTGACCATTTAACACATTTTTGACCCATCTCATGAAATGCCACAATTTATTGTACACCTTGTCACAAGAATAAGAAAAATCCCTCAAAATCTCCCTGTCTTAAGTCAGTGTTTCTTGACATGGTTCTTCAGGTGACGGTGCCACCTGAAGAACAATTTCAAGAACCACTGACCCAAGACTGGAGGTCATACAGTGTGCAATCCAATTTTAATCCAGCTATTGCAGATACGACTTTCTTGCACTCACATGACGAGATATGAGTAACTAGGCTAATCTTTCTCCCGTATCATTTGCAATTAGAGACACTTACCTTTGTTGGTACAGAAGACAAACATTGTCATTAGAAGCATGAAAGAAAGAAAGAAAACACAAAAACGAAAACGAATTAGTTGAAACATGTAAAAATAAACTCTTGAATAATCCCGATATTCTGACTCTATTAAGGAATACGTGGTGTTTCTGTTTGATGACCAAGATGCAAAATTAGAATACAACAATCTTGGCGAAAACATTGTGATATTTGGCGATAATGTTATTCAATTTTAAGATTTCTGAAATACTTTTGTTAGGTTGAACAACGAACAAATATTATTTTCCTCTAAATGAATTTTCTGTTTTTAATGGTTTTTTTCCTTTTCTATTCGGATTAACCTTGACGTCACTGTTTGCTACATTGACTATGAAATGGACAATCAAATAATTATATTGTGTATTTTCTTAAAATTCATTTTCCTCACTGAAAGCAAACAGATACTAAATTCCAATAATGAATGTTAAATTAAGAATGATGACATGAGGTATAACTAAAAATGGGATATTTTAATATCCCATTTTAAAATGAGCAAATATCTAGAAAACAAATTGAAACTCCCATCCAACAACATACAAATAAAAACGACACGGGCAGGGAGATTAAAGTACAGTCAGAAAGGCTGTCGGATTACCTATTACTTCATGGCAACATTTGACGGATCATGACTTGAAGTTGAGTGATGTGCAATGAGCTTTCAATTAAATCCTTACATATTTACAAATGATAGAAACAGAAAAATGACAAGAGGCCGTATTTACGGCTGGTTCGAGATAAACCTATGCGTTTTTCAGAATTTTACAAGAGCTTAACGTTAGTAATATAATCTCAAGTAAAAAAAATACAACCATGATGCTACTGGTTTGGTTACTTAGACCTTCATTAAGTATGTAAGTTGCAGTTGCATTAAATATGCAAAGCACATTCCTTTAGTCAAATGTCAAAGCTATTCATTTCATATTGCCATGGATTATTTAGCATTCGCAATATTTAACAACAAATTGTCTGACAAACAAATACAAGAGCAGAGAGTGTAAGGTTGACTTTACTTATTAAATCAAAATGTACATACAATTGTTTTCTGATTGCCAGCTTGAGAGAGCATCCATATGAAAGACCTTTTTATTTCTGATACCTCTGAAAATTTAAGGTTATAGAAAATGACAAATATCAAATTTCAGGATAACTCATATACTAACTTTAGGAAACTTTTTGTCAGTATTGTCCTATAAATATGACAAAAACAAATTATTCTTGTTTGTACGTAGAATTTACATTAGCCTGTCATGTGCATATATAAACCCGGTAGGTAGGTTGCAAACGCCCCCAGACCTTCATAGAAAAAAAAGATCCTGGCAAGTGATGGGAAATAAAACCAACATTACTAACAAATGTTAGATTTTTTTTCAAAAAAAAAGACTTTTTTTATAAGACTCTCCTTTATTTACATCATTAATTTGCCTTTTGGTGCTTTAAATCGATACCTATCAGCGTCAGGCTAAGTTATAGTGTCATCTAAACCAGCCTGGCTGGAATGTATGCAACCTTCATGTTCTTAGTTTTCAGGGGTTCTATGTACACGAGAAGACTTGAAAAGAGTATGTAACTGAATCAGTTTCCGGTTTCGATCTTGTCCTGGTGACGTCAAAATAAAACTATTAAACTGATTATTGGCTTTCATCGGTAATCAATACGCACAAACTATATCGACCAAATAACGGAGTATCACGTAAGGCGCATAATAATTGCATAACTGTACATAATTCGGAATTTCTAACTTTCAAAATACTTGCAATAAAGAAAGTAATGAACATGAATAACTTATAAACTCACGATCAGGAACTAGTTATAATTATCATTTAAATTAGATTGTTTACAGATCTACAGTTTTCAACCTTATTGTTTCTATTTTCAAATTTCAAAATGCACTACAATATACATTGTCATTAGAGCCATGAAAGAAAGAAAGAAAATACAAAAACGAAAACGAATTAGTTGAAACATGTAAAAATAAACTCTTGGATAAACCCGAATAGTCTGACTCTATTAAGGAATACGCGGTGTTTCTGTTTGATGACCCAGTTTTAAGATGCAAAATCAGAATGCAATAATCTTGGCGAATACATTGTGATATTTGGCGATAATGTTATTAAATTTTAAGATTTCTGAAAAACGTATGTGAGGTTGAACAGCGAAAAATATTATTTTCCTCTAAATGACAATTTGTGTTATAATGTGCTTTTTTCTTTTCTATTCGGATTAACCTTGGCGTCACTGCTTGCTACATTGACTATGACAGTGACAATCAAATAATTAGAGTGTGTATTTTCTTAGCAGTCATTTTCCTCACTGAAAGCAAACAGATACTGAATCCCAATAATGAATGTTAAATTGAGAATGATGACATAAAGTATAACTAAAAGTGGGATATTAATAAGCAAAAATCTAGAAAACAAATTAAAACTCCCATCCACCAACATACAAATAGTAACGACGCGAGCAGGGCGATTAAAGTACAGTCAGAAAGGCTTTCTGATCCCCTATTACTTCATGACAACATTTGACGGATCATAACTTGAAGCCGAGTGAAGGCCAATGAGCTGTCAATTTAATCCTTACAGATTTGCAAATGTTAGAAAAAGAGAAAATGACAAGAGGCAGCATTTACGGCTGTTAAGAGACAGGCGGTCACTTATGCGCTTTTCAGAATTTTACGAGAGATTAACGTTATATTATAACATAAAACTACATTTTTAAAAATGGCAATTATATCATGTTTGGTACCAAATTAATTCTACAAGTTTCCTCCAGAGGAGGTTTTCACAATATCCCACGATGCAATGCAACATTGTACAATGTACATGCAAATCCAATTCAACTCCTATACTTTTGTACAGGTTTCTGACGTTTTTGAAGTGTCAGCAATGTGGGTAAACACTGGGCTGTTTTGAAAAGAAACACATTGCTGGAAAGATATGAATGAGTACTATTCAATGGAATTCTCAAATTCCTAACTGCCCCTTGTCCAGAAAACCATTATTGCCTATTACATCTAAGTGTATCAGAATAATGCATTGTGGGATATCCTGAAAACCTCCTCTGAGTTTCCTCTATCAATACATATGTCTATAGTTGCCATGCGAATCCTGGTTTTAAAGTTATAAACATTTAAAAATGGGTAGTTAATTTTTTGGACACCCGTGTACAATGCTACTGGTTTACTTAAAAATATGTAAGTTGCAGTTACATTAGATATGCAAAGCACATTCCTTTAGTCATATGTCAAAGCTATTCATTTCATATTGCCATGGATTATTTAGCATTCGCAATATTTAACAACAAATTGTCTGACAAACAAATGCAAGAGCAGAGAGTGTAAGGTTGACTTTACTTATTAAATCAAAATGTACACACAAAAAATGTCTTCTGATAGCCAGCCTGAGGGAGCATCCATATGAAAGGCCTCGCCGTATAAAAGATTATCGCTCTACTTTAGATCAATATTCTTCGAAAACCACGTGCATTTGTGTATGTATGTTATTCATTAAACTGATGTTTGAACCTATTTTTGAAGATCAGATACCCGTCAAGATAATGAAAAGCACCGGAGGGAAAAATACAAAACCACAATAACACACATTGGAATTTCGTTCTGCATTATATTTCATAAGAACATTCCGTTGGATATCTTTGATATTGAATATTATGTAATTTCTTGAACCAAGACTTGTTTTGCTTTATGTTTAATATTATCAGCTATCGTGAAAAACAACACATACTTTTATCTGACATTTTTCTTGTATGTAAAACTATTTCCACAGTGCGATGCAATATAGCAAGAAACTTTACTCTACTTGCTCCGTGGTCGGACAGTCACGTAAAGCCGTGGGTCCCCTGTACGAATAGACTCCTTCATGGGGTATGCATGTTATCATGCAAGTACTTGTATCATTGATTGATTGATTGATTGATTAAAATAGTTAAACAGATGAAACTATTATAACAATTCTCTTCAAAATTTGGCCAAAGTTAACAAAAGATGAAGATAAGCAAGTTTCAGCAATATAAAATTAATACATTACATGTAATCACCAGAAAAGGATGTTCTTAATTTAATACTTAACAGCCAGCATAAGGGGGTTCCATGGTACCCAACATTTGGTTTTTCGGTTCTCGCATTTTAACTCCGCAATATTTAGGGCTGTTAATTTATTTAATGGCCTAAATAGTAGTTGCGCTTCTTTTGGCGAAAAAAATGAGACTGACCGCGTCGTTTTCGAGCTAATTAGCATAAACTAGCATTTCTTTTGGGTGTGCGATATAAAATAATTTGCCCATAAAACCAATCCGGAGTAAATGTTTCAAAATTTATATCAGCAATATCAACAACGTATTCATAATCTCCTAATTGGAGCCAAATTTCATTGAAAAATAATTTCTGATACCTTTGAATATTAAAGGTTAGAGAAAATTAAAAATATCGAATTTCAGGGTAACTCATATACTAACTTTTGGAAACTTTTTGTCCTTTGACTAAAAGATCCTTTTGATCCTTTGCAAGGGATGGGAAATAAAAGCAACATTACCAACAAATATTTGATTTTTCCCACTTAGACTTTTTTCATAAGACCCTCCTTTGTTTACATCATTTGGTGCCTAAATTTAATCAATATCGTATCAACGTCAGGCTTAAAGGGACTAGCCTAGATTTAAAAAAAAAAGATGCTCTAAATAAAGCTTAAAAGGGTAGTGAAATTCAAAAAGGGCAAAAATGTACACACAAATGGATGGAATTGAGAGACAAACCAATATGCAATATATCATTCTTTGATATTGGTGTGACTATCCTGTGCATCATAAATCCTAAATTTGTACCTTAGATGGATTTACCAGATAAAAAGATCAAACAAAGCTCCTAAATATAATTTAATTATAGATTAATAACTGCGTATTACTTGACGCGAGTGAAATTGTTCAACAATAATGCACCGCGTGCTGAAGTTGGAGTTGTCCGCACTCACGAGGCGCAGCCGATTGAGTTGGACAACTCCGATTTCAGCACAAGGTGCATTATTTTTGTACAATTTCACGAGCGCCAAGTTAAGAGCAGTTATTAATCTACGACAATGATTAGAATATAATTGTAAAGAAACTAAACGCCATTATTTTTCTAAGATGTGTTCGCTATTTCAATAAAACATATTAAATACAACCATCAATCGTCCCATGTGAATCATTGTAATTTAGATTTACCTTTCTTTTAAAATGACACATGTTATACAAGCGCGAGCATCTTATGCGTACGCGTACAAGGAATTGTACAACGCACTACGCGATACGCATCGTGCAATTATTGAGATTAATGAATGCGTATAAGTTACCAACTACCCAATTAGATTTACAATTTCAACGCGTACTTTACGCAGAGTGTATGAATACATATTAAAAGAGAAACAATGTCATCAAAAATAATTTCTTTAGTCATCAAAGATGTATAAATAAGATTTTTTTAAGTTTTCAAACTAGAAACACTGTTTTCACACCACTTTTTTTCGCCGGCAAAATAAATTAAAGTAGGTAAAGAATTGCAATGTTCTCCAATATTCTCAATATTATGGAAAACTACTTGTATGTTATATTACTGTAATCATGTTCTACCGATTAAAGTAGAAAAGATATGTAGGTAAACAATTAAAGGGAAGAATCTAGGGCAATCCCTTTAAGTTAAAGTGTCATCTAAACCATCTAGGCTGGAATGTATGCAACATTCATGTTCCAAGTTTTCAGGGGTTCTAAATTCACGAGAAGACTCGAAAAGAGTATGTAACTGAAACATCTTCAGGTTTCGATCTTGTCCTGGTGACGTCAAAATAAAACTATTAGACTGGTTCTTGCCTTTCATTTGTAATCAAAACGTACAGACTATATCGATATTGACCAAATAACGGACTATTACACGTAAGGCGCGTAATAATTGCATAACTGTACATAATTCGGAATATCAGACTAAACAAAGAGAATACGCTTTTTAAATTATCTTCTCTGGTTGTTTAAAATTTTACAGAGGCTGTCTGAAGACTAAACCAGCGGTTGACCGCCAAGAACCATTGATTTTGAGCCGTTGATATTGCTCAGAACAATAGACGTCGTAGGTGACATTGGAACTTGAAAGAAAGAAAGAAAGAAAGAAGAAAAAAATCTTTAGGCTAACCGCCAAGGATAACCCAAGAAAGCCTCTAATGAAACTTATTTCCAATGGGGTCCAGGATCTGTCTTTAATTAAATCAGTTTTGAGTTAGACTTGTTTAATATCATTGCACAAAACAACTTTATTTGTTGCCACATGCTTGCTGAAGGATCCTTCAATTACCGATTGATTTTTTTCCAAATGCTCCCTTATGTGTACCTTAATGATTAACTAACAAAACAATGCAATTGCTTGCCCATAAGTGTAAATACTTGCAATAAAGAAAGCAATTAACATGAGGAACGTATCTACTCACGATCAGGAACTAGTTACAATTATCATTTTAATTAGATTATTTACAGATCTAATTTTTTCAACCTTATTGTTTCTGTTCTCCAATTTCAAAATGTACTACTCAGCCATAACAAATACCACCAAGAAAAAAATATATCTCTCTCTGTTTCAGCATTCTAGTATAATGTTTTAAATTTCAATGAGTACTAAGTGCCAGCACTTAAGCTTACTTCCATATAGACTTAGAATCAATATTCCTTCAACCTGCAGCTTAAGTTGCAGTGTCAAGTAACACACACAGTCTGCCTTATAAACTAAAAGAAACAAAAGATGAAAGTTTTTCATGTCTTATTAGAAATCTTAAGAAACAAATACGTGTGCATAACCTTTTCATAAGGTGTAACCACTTTAACTTATCTTGAAAAATAAGTTACTATGATAAATATATAATGTTACTGACAAGAAAGTCAATGCAGGACTTTCACGATGTGCTTATCACCTTTTTTAGGCTCTCGCCAAGGAAACAAAACTTAGTACTTGGTACCAAGTAAGTTTAATGAAGCTTATCTTAATATTTATTTGTATCATACCATCTTTAACCTTAAAAACAACAGGCTGAAGCAATTTCTATACTTGAAAAAAATGTATTAAGGTCGTCAAACTACACACAACAGACTTAAACATCTTCATTTCCTATTAGAGTAAACTGATTTCGGATTGACAGTGAAAAAATCTTTGTAAATGCCGCCTGCATTCAATCAATGACTGCGATCAATCAAAGTTACAGCCACTTAGAAAAGCTACACTCGTTATATAGAGAGCTTCAAATCAATCAATTAAAATTGCGCTATCCGTGTATAATAAATTGATTGTAGCTACAGTATTCTCGGTCTGTAAAGTGATCTATAGTACATTTTGTCATTAAATGAGGTGAACAGCAGTTTAATTGGAGAGTAGTATAATCTGTAATTGGATTCTGGTTAATAAAACAAACAGCCATTTGTCATGTTTGCTTATTAATTGACGACTTGAGCGCAAGAAATCCAACTCCGTATTTAAAATGTATTTGAAAGAGATCTGCAATTCGAATTTGCCATTATTGTTATAAATGTGACTGCGGATAATATGTTAAGAAATCATATGTTGACTATGGAAATAATCGATAAATCGACAGTATAGGGCTTTCAAAACCAAAAAATATTGTCAAATTTAAAAAACAGTTCCTAAAAATTGCCATTTAATTGTTAATTCACTATAAAGCATCACAATAGACACAACGCTGTTCTTTTAATCCTCCAGGATTTTTGAACCAGTGTTTATTCAATAAGGCGAAATAAGAACAAAAGTACTTTTTGCACTCAAATTGGGGCTCTTGGCCAAAAATTGCCAACCACGAAAATACGTAGTTTTGAAAACAAACGTTTCTGCATTATTTTAAAACTTACGGTTACGCTCAACTTAAGGTTAGTGCAAAACAGCCAATCCTCAAAGTGAGCTTAAACTTTTATGGAATAAAAAGGTAACTACTATGTTTGTTAACCACGGATGACTATGAAACCGGTGGTAAATCAATTTGACCAAATGTGGACTTAACTACTTCTTGCACTAAGGTCTTATTATGGGCAAACTTTTAAGGAGTAAGATGTTATGGTTTTTCCCTGTTGCTTTCTATCTTCAATGATAGCCGGTACTCACGCCTCAATAAAATGAGACACCGAGACAGCTATTTATGGTCGGATAGCTCGTGGGGTTGAGGATATCTTCCTTTAACAAGTCGAATGTCAGTAAGCATGTATATGATTTCATATTCAAGGCATCAGGTAAGGTAATACAAGACTATGTTGTCTCTTCTTTGAATTCACCTGGAATTGATTATATTAGGTGATATTTTATTCTGATAGCTCAAATGTAATTCCGTATAATATATGACATTGACATTAATTACCAAGAACATTGTTTTAAATCAGGGCATACACTTTGAAGTGTTAATTCTAAGCAATATTATCGCTCAAATAAAAAGCAAATCCACTTCAAATCAGACTATTGTTTTCGTTGCATTATTACTTTGGTATCATCACACAGATCAATGTAGTGTTAAAAAGGGGCCAAGCAACAGACAATTTACATTATAATTGAAAAAAAAAACCATAATCTTCTGCATTGTGATTAAGATAGTGACTTTTCTACTATCAAGTAAATACTGGTGTTAAAAAACACATCTTGTTTAGGCTTTCTTAAGGAGACACGACTTGGTAAGTAAGTAATTCATCTGGGCTCCAAGATGTTTTAAAATTAAGTTGTTGAATGCAGGAGAAGACCGGAGTACCCGGAGTAAAACCTTCGGAAGCGAGCATGGACTGAAAACCTAATGCACATAGAGCGCCGGACTGGGAATCGAACCTGTACCTCATTGTAGCAAAAATAATACGATCCATTCTTAGTAACATAAAAATACGGTAGAGTCTTATATTGACATTATGAAAATAAATGTTTGCTTATATCACGGAAAAATTTGACAATCATCAATTAGAAATTAGTAACAAGAGCAAACATCATTTCAATGTTGTGTAGCTGTTATGAGCAACCTTTATATCCGAAATAAACACACTGTTTGTATAAAAAATGAATATCAAGAAAAAAATATAAATTACGATTGTTAAAACTCGTTCCCTGTTAATGGTTTTGAATATCTACAAAATTTGAAATAATTTATAAAAACGTTTAAATTTGTAAAACAATTCAAAAATATAGTTTTTGTTGCGACAACTGCTTAAAAACGGTATATGGCAAAAGTGTCGACATTTAACTTCACAAGTCATTTCATGTAAGGCTCAAAAGAGACAGATTTTAATTACATTTTAATCTTCTGATTGTAATCAATTACTTTCGTATTAATTACTAAAATATAAAACGAAGTTCTACCCTTATCTAAGGCAAAATATTGTTCCCATTTTTATACGACACTCTTGCTTGAATGTACTGATTTTTAATGCAATGAATAATATATAATATGCCATTAAAATGCAACCTAATTAATCTTCAAAATTCATGTTTATGTCACTTTTGTTAAAAAAAGCTATCAATTTCCCTAATAAAGCCATTGTATGGCAGTAATACTTAAATTAAAGGGACTGGCCTAGATTCTTCCCACTCATGTACTAATTTAATAATTTTACATTAATCGGTAGAACATGTTTATAGTAATATAACCTACAAATAATTTTCTATGATTTTGAGGAGTATTGGAGAAAATTGCAATTCTTTACCTGCTTTAATTTTTTTTTCGAAAATTGAAAAATATTTTGTTTCTACACATGTGATGGGTAAACAAATTATTTTTAATGAAATTGTTTCTCTTTTAATATGTATAAAACTATCTCTAAGAGCTTTGTTTGATTTTTTATCTGGTAAATCCAGACCTGAGGTACAAATTTAGGATTCAGAAAACAAAAGATAGTCACACCACCATCAAAGAATGATAAATTGCAAATTGGTTATCTCTCAATTTGAGCCATTTGTGTGTAAATGTTTGCAGTTTTTTGGATTTGTCTATACTTTTATCTATATTTAGAGTATTTCCATAAGTTTTTAAATCTAGGTGGAATCTAGGCTAGTCCCTTTAACTAGCTTGAGTAAAAGAATAAAGCGTCTTTACATCGTGGATCGTTTATAATAAACAATTTGCAGCACATTTTAGAGGGTACAGATATACGGTATTTTATGATAGAAAATGTTGCGTGAAATATTAGAAAAAAGTCACTCTAGCGCTCAGTCCTGCACCTAATGTAAGAAAGTTATGTTTTCGAATTTCTGATTTGTCCTGCGTCACAGACGTAATGTGGATCAAATGTGAAATGGAAATATCACCTTCTCTTAAAACGACAAAAATAAACATGTGGCATTAGTGTATCAACATGTATAACCTAGCATGTTTCGAATAACGTATTTCAAAATTATACGACATGAAATGAACATAGTATAATGATTAAACTCTCTGTCTGACAGATACAATACAATGAAACTAAAACATTGTTTGTGAAACGTTACAAAAAATATAAATTTCAATAAGAACCACCACGAATCAATATCAATGTTTCAAAACAAAAATATATCTTCGAAGATCTGACAAAATCTTACCCATTTGATGCAGTTGTTTTTTGCCGAAGACGTGGATAAATTTGTGCATAATTACAGTTTTTGATGCATACGATTGGCTTGAAGTATTTTCGATGTCCAAAAGGGGATTTAAAAGTGTGAACATCGACATCTGATCTGATCATATGGGCGATCACTATAATTGCACGCTGTTGGTTTTATTCAAACGGATGATATTGCTGAGGGCTATCCTTATTTTATGAAGTATTTCAAGTTGTCTTCCCTCCTTGATGTTAAGAATGGATTCAAATTTCATATATTACTTTTGGGACATAGATATTTGCTGTTACACCTATAACACCACCTGAACTCAAAGTATGATGTATAAAGTTATACCTTTAACTTGTTATAAGATAATCCTTTTGGAAAGTCCGGCATGAACATTTTTTTGGATAAAAACGATATATATGTATGTGCTTCTACACACTTTGAACGACAGGAGATGGCATTTCCTTGGGCAAAATACTTATTTCAAATATCTTTCTTCCTTTTCTTCCTTTCCCTTCTCTTTCCCCTTTTTCTCTTCTCTTTCCCCTCTTCCCCTTTTCCTTTCCTTTTTTCTCCTTCCTTTCGATTTTCTTTCTTTTGTCCTTCTTCCTTTTCTTCTCCTTCCTTTTTTTCACCTTTCTTTTTCTCTTCTCCTTTTCTCCTCTTTTTCCTTGCCCCCTTTATTTTTCTCCCAGGTCTTCAAAATTTCTCCAAACTGGCTACGCCACTGCATTCTATCGATTTTATTTAGATCTAATATACACGTTTGTTCACATGCAATCAATAAATTAATTCCAATAGCGACATATATTTATATAGATTATTTCAAAGCATAAAAGGTAAGGTTTCTATATTTCCAACACACAAATGCCTTTATGTCTTGAGGTTATCCAATGCCTTGGTTTAACATAATGTTTAAGGTTAAATTTACAATAAAAAGTATACATACAACAGACCACTTAACCTTTCATTTATATTTTGAATACAAATAAAAAACATATTAAAGATATTGTTTCGATATATCCGTCGCGAGGGTTATAGGGAACATAAGAATTTCGTTTTGAAAGCTCAGTTCGTCCGCTTTTATTATTCTAATATTATGAGCAACCACATCAATAACATTTAATACGAGACGAACGTATATGCAACAAAATGTTTATATTATTATGCTAAGTCTTTGAAATGTTTAAAATAGTTTTTGATTGTAAAAAAATATTTCAAACCAAATAAGATGGTGTGCATGAACTCTGCAATATCTTATGTCACACCGATATAAGACAATGAACTTCGACGACCTTTTATAATAAATTCACACTAAGACTAAGTGCACTTTGCGTTAGTAAATCACATGACTACTAAATTAATTTCAATCAGACGGAGGTGTGTTTATATGAAACAAAGCTGGTGTCAAAGACGAAAATAAACGGTTTTGCCTTTGGGTAATAAGTAATTCAAAAACCTTTCAGAAATGTGTGAAGGTAAGGTCAAAAAAATAAACCAATTGCCATAATTTTAGTACGTGTCTTTTTTAATTTTCATAAATTCAACAATATATGACCCTAATCCTTAAGTCAAATTAATAATCAATATAAAAACCAAAGCTATCATATAGGTTTATTCAAAAAAATAGGGGTGACTCATTATCATAAAAGAAAGTACAATATTGCATTATTAACATATGCAAAAACAGTTTTAACCGAACAAAAAGTGATCTAAAGAATACGCTTCAACCCCCCCCCCCAAAAAAAAAAAGGGGGGGGTGAACAATTAACATTAAGGCACAATGCCATAAGACGATTTCGTAACGCGAACACACAATAATGACCTTTGTAACTTGTTTTTGGTGAGATAAGCTTATCTTCAAATGTTTTTGTGTCACAAGGCCAGCAATAAAGAATCACTCTCAGAATAAGATTTGTTTACGATTTATCTAAATGACATCTTATCTTTGAAAACATATTCGTTAAGAATTACTAAAACTATTATCAGCAATATAGCGACACATTTTGATTTCCTGGCAATTATTTAATTGTTTTGACCTTTCTCGAAAAATGTAAAGTGGACATAAGCCGTTTTACAAGTCAAAAATCTTCACTTGATATGAACAATATTGAACCCCCC
>JXSR01S037825.1:28428-41406 GCA_000969725.1 Ophiothrix spiculata
GCGTGTTACCAGAAACAAACTTGTTTTTTTATTTGGCCTAACATGATGGAAGATTTTAAACCTTTTTCACAACACAAAAGTTGAAAACGAGACGGGGGCCGACACAAACTTCCGGGAGTCTACAAGACTGTTTGAAAATTCCAAGGTATGTTTTCAACTTTTGTGTTGTTAAAAAGGTTTAAAATCTTCCAGCTGTATACATATGTTTGATATTTTAGTAGATACTTCCTTAAATATATGCAAAAGAGCATTGGTCGTCTGCTTATTTCTGCAGGGTCTCCAAGGGAAAAGGAAGTAGCTTACAATTGATCTGTAATGCACATAGGGTCAATTCGGGTATCTTCACTCACTTTCAAACGACGTGCTGTTGAAATGAAATTTTCTTCAATATGATTGGACGCATAACATATAATTGATGGCTCAGGGACGCCATGTATATCGAGGAAGCTTGTCATAGGTTCAAATCAAACATTAACTATTTAACTTGCTGGAAAAATACAAATCTTTCATACAACTTTTTTCGGGTATCTTCACTACCCATAGGGTATGTTCACTATGTCGCCACTAGTCATATTAGTCATGCATATTGCAGCAGGGTAAATTCACTCATGTGTCGGGTAAGTTCGTACATAGACAAATTTTATTTCAAGTTTATGGCATGATCTTTGTTGACGATAGCGATCTTACCCACCTTAAACTGTGCCTGCCCTCAATTTTGATCGTTATATGCACAATTCATTGTCCAGAAGTATTCATGAATTTCAGGATTCCAAGTGATTGAAGTTACCCGACTGCTCGAAATTACCCGAATTGACCCTACCGTATTTTTACTTTGTTAGGCAGTGATGCCCAATTTGCCTAAAATGGGTGTATTTGGGGCAATTAACTCCAAAAAAATGGGTGCTTTTCTGTATAAATTGGATTTTTTGAGTTAAAAAAAAAGGTGTAGCAATGGTCAAAATTTCAAAAGTCTGGCAGGCACATATGCATATAAAATGTTTTGAAGTGCCTCCCCCCCCCGACACATTTGTAAAACTTTCTCACAGTGGTGTTCATAGCCTACTCTAAATCAATTCTAATCAACTCCAATGTAATAAGAGTTCAAAATAATTTTTTACATCAAGTGAAGCAATTAAAATGTTTAGTGAGAAAAATAAAGTTATTATCGTGTTCATTTTAAATTTAAAACACGACCTCTGATTAGCGAAAAGTAACTCGACTTACGACTGGTCTCACACGTTACAATTTTGAAGTCTTTTTGAAATGGACTCGACTTATTTGTGTACGCCCTCTTGTGTCCTGTTTTACCTCCAGGTCAATGCGCTGTAGAAGTAAACACAAATTCAACTCGACTAACGACGACACGTGTACACGTTTACGGAAAGTCATCGATATTCGTCGATACATTGGCTTACTAACGCGACTTAACTCGCTTTTAGAGAGTTAAAAATTTGATGTAAGACGACTTTTTGAAAGACAACTGAAGTCAGCTGTTCACTTACAAGCAAATTTCGAACTCGATGTAACTCGAATATGACAAAAGACAACTTTTTGGTTCTGTCTGTACGAGGTAAAACTTTCAAACATAAAAAAAGCAATGATTTAAATTTTTCAGGTGCCCTAAATGCAATAGTTACCCTGATCTTCTTTCTTTTATTCACTTCTCATTAAAGTTTGTCTACTTATTGGCTATTTGAATTTTTGTAACATGACCATTACAAATACTTTGCCCTGAGGGCGCTGTCCTACTTTGTTTTTTGACTCCCCTTCTCTTTAATATCTTTAATTTCTTTGTTCCCAATTTTATTTCACTCACTCTGTCCATGGCTATGCCACAAGAAGAAATTCCTCAAACTCTTTGGTCATTCCTCACTTTAAGACCAATTCTGGCATGAGAACATTTCATGCTAAAACAGCTCATCTTTGGAATGATAGTATTGATTCAAACACTCTGTCTAACTTTGATACTCTGTCACTTTATCAATTTAAAGGAGTTCTTGCCAAAAGTGATAAATAGCTGATCATGTATGTTCAATCGTAAATATTATCGTATAATTGTTTCATTCTTGATTTGTATATATATCATGTTATATTCTGTGAATATTATAATCAAGGCCTTCTAGAATAGCAGTGCTCAGTCACTGAAGGAGCTACCCTGAATAAAGAAAGCTTAAATAAATGTACCACTTCTCTACTCACTAGATGCTTAAATTTTCATAACATGGCTATATCAACTACTTTGCCCTGAGGGCGCTGTCCTTTGACTCCCCTCCACGAGGGCGCTGCATGTCCTACTTTCCTTTCATTCCTCTTTTCTTCAACGTTGAATCAGAACCACTTCTCTTCTCATTGGATGCTTGAATTCGTGTAGGTTTGCCTTTACCAGATTGCCTAGAGGGCGCTGTTCTGTTTACAACTGTTGGTTTGGTTGGTCTGCTTACTCCTGCAGGTCTACTCGCAAACGATGTCTGCAGGTAGAGACAAAAACAATACCCATTTGAAGTAACAAACAAATATACATATGAGACACAATCCCGGGTACTCAACTTTGAGGTACGCGCCATGAGCCACCAAAAAGACCCTGTTTTTTTGGCTCTCACACCGAAAAAAAAAAAAACCTATTGTCACTCAATTACCCCCCTATTTTTTAAACTTCCTTGTCACTAAAACTACCTTTGCCACTCAAAGACACACCATTTCCTTAATTTGATGTAGTTTTTCAAAACTTTTGCAAAATTGTCAAAAATTTCGCAAAAATCATCTAAAATTTCACAATTTTTTGGCCATTTTGACCCGTAAAGACTTTACTTGGTGAATTACGCCCAAAGACCCCCCTCCCCCATTTTAAAAGAGCCCCTTTTTTACCAAATTTGTCAAAGAAAGACCCGCAGGATTAGCGGGAAAATTGGTGTACTTTGATCATAGTAAGTTGCAATACACACTACTTGAAATGCAGACACGGTTTGCGCGTGAAATAAAATGCACATGCTAGCGTCAAGTGAAGATTTACGCGATCTTCCTGGATATCGGGCCAAACTCCGAATATATCCGGAGGTACAATAATTCTGCTCCATGAGCGACACAAGATGGCAGAGAATACTGGTTCCCCTAGAAAAATTCCTTGATCCAGACACATACATGATTACATGCACTAATTCCTTACTTTTGGCTGGTGGTACCATAGAAGTGTCCAATATGTATCATTGTTGATTTAACTCTGTAGCATTTTTGAATACCTAATTAATACTTACCCGGGACACATGATCTATTTTTGCTTTGTTAGAATGTGCTGTTGATGTTACGCCATGTGATCTATTCGCTGGGAGACTTGCTGACGTTTTTGTCTGAAGACGCTCGGCTGGTACATGTCTGTTGAGGATTTGAGTACAGAAAAAAGAAAATATCAATGACATATGCATATGTCCTACTTCAAATTTGATTCCAAATAAGTACAATATCAATATATTTGCAAGACGTTTCATAACAGAATTTCAAACAAAAAATAGTGCAATATATCTGATATTTTATAAACTATTCCCATGATTGGTATATTTTCGCTACTGATGGTTCTCAGCACTCATAACAAGAATGGTATCGAGTGGTGCACCATGATTGATTCTGTATGTATCTGTGTGTCAATTACATCATGTGATGCCATATTTGGCGTCGTTATGAGTGCCGATAACCGTCAGCAGTGAAAATATGCCAATAATAGGAATCGTCTATATGGATTCTTTTAGCCGAGTGAATTGGACAGCAATTAAAATTTTTAAAAAAAATCAAGTGCAATAATTATGTCTCATTTTACGAGCATAAAGGAATGCAAATTTATTAACGTAAGTCATACACGACAAATAGGCTTTAATGCAGTCATCAAAATTCAAACTAAACTAACCTAAAATAACATAACCCGACAAAAATAAGGATAATGGTGTAGTTTAGGACCCTGTTCATAATAAGGAATAAAAATCCCTATAAATTGCTTTAAAATCAACTAAAATAATTCAACATCAAAGTTTCCTATAAATCCAAATTAAATTCAGCAATCAAGCTAAACCTGTCAAGAAAGTGATTTTATTTTCATTCTTAGGTCCAAGAGTCGAGTCGAGCTTACACGATCATCTCCCTTTGATGCGTATTTCACCTTTGCGCAGTCTATTGTGACTTTCAACCAACCAGAGATCGTGTCATGAAACCGGCGCAATAAACTGGCAACCACCAAGTGTCTCACAAATATATTCCGTAAACAGGCGATAATTAAAAATAGCTCTTACTGTTAAGACTCTTTTTTACCTCAAATTTCACTCATTGTCTAAAACACATCAATCTTTCTAACATTTAAACAATATTTTCTGTCAATGGAAGACAGAGCTTTATCAATTCAGATAAGTTTTTTGAAATTTGAAAGTATTTTTATCAAATTTTGTACTTTTTTTAGTATTTTTTACAATTTATTTTGAACTTGTTGTTTTACCCTGTAATTTGCCTTATTAATCAAAGCCCTGCCCTCCTTCCGAAACATTAACATTGTTGTCTACAGAACATGGAAACTATGCTAGCTTCTTTGGTTAATTTTGCTTAAGAAATGAGTGACTTTTATTCCTTATTATGAACAGGGTCCAAAATTTACCCAAACCGAAACACAACTTGCGAAGTGCATTGCAGATTTTCAATCCACTCCACATACTTTATATTCTTGCTTTCTTATTGGCTAGATGGTGTGCGTAGTGTATGAATAATGGGTTAGAAAAAGTATCGTACCCTATTTCTTGAAAATGAGCTAAAATGGCTGTTTTTGATACCCTAAAAGGTGTCACCTGATACACCCTTTTGTCTTCAAAAACAACCCTAATTCACCTTTTTCTTGGTCACGCTATACCTGCAGCATTATATTTGAGTGGCCCCCGGGGTTTTTATACTCAATTCACCAACTCTGCATCAAACCTGGCCAACAAAACGCGCAAGAATTCAGAGTGCGTGGAATGGATTGCACTTTAATGCACATCACATGCTGCGTACCTGACTGTGTGAAGGTTGTTACATTGTTTTATCAAATGCCAACGGAAGATTATAAGTGCACCAACTTATATGCACTACATAAACACAGTTCTGTGAATAGTGTGCCATGCATGATGCAATAATTTGAATATCAACTGTGGGTTAATCAAAAGTCAACAACGGTACGCTTTGGTCCCGGGGGGGGGGGGGGGCACTGACCTAGAAAGGTGATACTGGTATGTGCGACCCTCAAGACCCCCTTTGCACAACCTTTAGTTCGCAAGCCTTATTTTCAAAAAATTTCAGTTCCCTAGCCTCATTTTTTGAAATTTAGTTCAAAGACCCCCATTTCATGCAAATTTTCAAAAAATGTTTGCTTCCAGAGCCCAAATTTTGCCCAAAAAACTAGTTTGGAAGGGTCATTTTTTGGTCCTTTCAGTTCTCTAGACCCCCTTTTCAGAGTCAATCTTCCGTTCGCTAGACGTGGGGTTTCAGATATCGGGGCCGCACACCCCTACCAAAACCAAAGTTGGGGCTTTGGTAAAAGGAGATACAGTGAGTTGTTGAATAAACAAATCAAGTATGTGAAAAGTCTGCAAAGTCTGGTGCTTGCTGCTGGGTACAATTGAAAACGGCAAAGCAGCTAACATTCACAAACTAGCATTTTGCTACAGATTCTGCTTAGTAATTTGTGAAGATAAATATCTGTTAAAATAAAAACAGAATTTTTAATAATTACGTTTCTCCGTTCATGTTTTTTTTTTGTTTTTGAGAACGACGCTTGTTGCTACTGTAGTTTGCGTGAAAATCGCATGTATTAACAGCGTGTGGTTGGTCTAATTCCAGTGCTTGTGCGCTTCACAACGATCGTGCGGGTTACACTCGAGTTAAATGATGCAGTACGTATGCAAACTTAATGAAATAAAAATACTGTATGCACAAGAGCCCATGTGGGACCCCATTGGAAATAAGTTTGCTTGAATAGACTATGGGTTATCCTGACATCACAACATTTAGGTGTCTGTCTTATTGTATTTTCTTTTACTTGCTATGTTTGCATTGTAAGTCGTTTTGTCGAATAAACATGAAATGAGATGAAATGAAAGAGTTTTAAGACTTAGAACAGGATTAAAAAAAGTTAGACCTAGTCTAAGTCAAAATTACCTCTGCAATAAATATAGGCCTTTTCTAGCATTTTTGAACTGCAACACGTTTCAATATTAAATATTCAACTACAAATCTCACAAAAAGTTCAAAATATGATAATATTGGTTGAGGAAAGTACATTTAGGAGTGATGCTAAATTCCAGTTAAACCAGGTCCAACTTTAAACCTGGTATAACTATTAAACCTCTTTTGTGCATTCGGACCTTAGGATTTAATTTGTACGTTTTCAAAATGTTTCATTGTTGAAAGGTTTTCAAACATGCTATGGAGTATTAATTATCCGTTGCTGAGTTACAGAGCAAAAAACATTTCTGAAAACAAAGGGTTGTCATAGGGCCCTTAAAATAAAATTTACCGTGCGTGGATTGATTATAGGTTAATAAATGCGCATTTCATACGCGAGTGAAATGAGACAAAATCAATGCACGCGAGGTCAATTTTGATGCGTCCAATTCACGAGGCCCGTAGGGGCTGAGTGCATTGGACAGCAATCAAAATTTACCGCAAGTGCATTTATTTTGTCTCATTTTACGAGCATTATGGAATGCAAATTTATTAATCTAATAATACACGACAGAAAAATAATATTGTATATTTTGTTAAAAGAAATCAGGCCTTTAATATGACCATCAAATTCAAAGACTTCTCTAAACTAAATAAATAATCACTCGACAAAAACAATGAAACATCCATACGCACTAAACGCCTACTACGCAAACTGGAATGCAACAAGCGCAGTGCATTGTGTAAAACCACTGCAAGCTGCGTACTTTATATCCTTGCGTTCTGATTGGCTAGGTGCGTGCGCGTGCGCAGAGCGTATGAATTTGTTACATTTCACTCACGGCATGAAACACACATATATGTTCAAGTCTTACCGAGGGTTTGGGATAACTTTTTGTCGTACTGGTTGTTGCTGTTGTTGGTGACTGAAGGCAGAATTAGCAGGTGCAGATCTTTGGTTTAGAAAGTTTGTTGCCCCTGTGAATTAATTACAAGAAGATAAAATACAGGTTTAGTGTCAAATAAAGCTGAATTCATACTTAAAACCCAATGCATTGCGTTTCCAATAGTTTTCACCTCAAACGGCACTGCAAATGAATTCACACTCAAAACGCAAACCGACTGCAGCAGCCGATGATATGAAAACGCAATGGAAAGTTCAGCTTTTCTCAACTCGATATGCGTTGCCGCAAGTGGTGTTGCATTCTGATATCGATTGATCGGAACTGCTCAAAACTCCTATCTGCACATGCTCAGTGCATTTGCGTTTGCGTCGAGTCTGAATTCAGCTTAAGGAGCAAGGTACTGAAAGTTAACCTTTTCAAGGTGGCAGTGTTTTTGCGCTAAAATCTTTCATACATTTCCACTGCCTTTGGGCCCAAAATATGTTTGTTTGGCCATAGATGCCCTTTCAGAAGACGAGCCAGTCAGTCTGGAAAGGTTCTTTTTTTAAATATTATTAGTTTGCTTTGTTCAGGCAAATATCTAGGGTCTGGTGCCATATCCCATGAGGCTGATAGGCCAAATGGAATATGGCACCTGACCCTAGATATTTCTAGTATTTTGTAAGAACAAGCAGGGGGCAACGATTTTATCCTTTTAAGTGTACATGAATTATGTAATCTCATTGGTAAACTTACCATCAAAAACAAAATCATAAAAGCTTTATAAACAAAGTATGGAAAGCCCCAAGTCACAGCAATGCCACACACTTGGTTGGGTGTGCGCGTATTGATCTAGGCGTGTACGCTTGTGTCACGACCAATGTGTAAACGCTGCATTCCATATGCGATACACTCCTACGCAGCAACTTAGATGACGCAGGAGCACATTTTAGTTCAATTGTTAACCAGCAATATAGTGTTTGTGTATGAGTCACGGAATACAGGATATATTCAGGGTTTGGCTTAGTTTTATTTCTGAAATCTTGAATACGGGTTTTGTTTAAAATATGTTTGACCAATGAGATTACAGAATTGTGTACACTAAAGGATAATTATTGTTATTTTTCTCAGTCATAAATCTGAGCCAAAATATGGCTTGAATATGGATGATTTTAAGACTTTCAACACCTTATCAATGTTTCAAAATGATGTAGAAGATCGAAGCAGCTGTTATACAATACTTGTTTGCATTTGCTGTAGCCTTGTTCCCAATTCATGGCAGAATATCTTCCGACATTCGGAAGGTTTTGACGCAAGCAGCATGGCAAAGTGTGTTTTAAGTCATGACGCAATAATATTATGAGAAACGCATGTAAACTACTGTAAAACAAGAAATATTTGCTAGCAATTTAACTTCACTAATACCCCAAAATCGCAAAATTAATTTGCCGCTAATATTAATAATGTACAATGATTTCAATGGCATGCTGATGCAATTTAGTGAAATTAAAATGCCGCCAAAAACCACAAATTCTGAAATTCGCCAAATTTTCTTTCCGCAAATATTTCTTGTTTTACAGTACCTCCTCTGAAGTACTTTTTATAATGATAGAGGCCCTGATGCAATTTTTTCTGCATCATTATATACACTATAATAGATACTACATCTGTCTTTGAATCTAGACTCAATATTTTTTGCATCATGATGCAAGACAATTGCGTCAAGCCCATTCGTATGACTCAAAAGCTTTCATCATGAATTGGGAACCGTGCCTAAATTACTTTGCCTGCTAAAATGGTAAAGAAAACAATTCTGGAAAATTAAAAATTATGGTTGGTATTGTTTGTACAGTAAAATCTTTTCCCCAGATTTTCAAAGTAAGAGTCAGTCGCAAAAGGCCAAAAAAATGTAAAAAACCCAAATTTCACTTGTTAGATAGAAAACATCCTAGATGCTTCACTCTAAACTCTGTAAATCTTGGCGTATGCAACAAACAGCCGACGCATATAAAACAATATGACAATACGGGGAATAAATTAGTCTGTATTTATCAAATCATAACAACCTACCAAATCTTGCTGAATATTCAAATGAACTTGCTGAATTTTTGTCCGTGTGTTAGCAACAAAATTGGCTCAAAATAGCAACAAAATCAGTTATGTAAATTGATGAGTTTAAAAATTGCAGAAAATATAAATAGCATAAATACCGCATATTTTTTTTACAGAAAGTGAAAGAAAATTGCAGAATTTTGCAAAAATGCAGAAAACTTACATCCCTGCAAAATCATGAACAATTCATGTAAAAAATATTTATACGCAGTGAATTGGTCTTAATCAATCCTAATCAATCATTACTAATCTCTTACACAATACAAAACCATCAGTTTGTCATGTTGTAGAATACAAGTGATATACTATGGATCTTGTAACAGAGTCTGATTGCTTGTTGCATACATCAAGGTTTATGGAGTATATGGGCTATTTGAGAACTTTTTTTTCTGATTGAGGGGAGTATTCCAGATTCTATAATACCAAACCAAAAGTATGTAAGCTATATCACTTCGGCGGAACTCACAATTCGGATACATATCCAAATTTAGATACTCCGTATCAAATACCCGTATCTGAATTTGGATTAAAAACAGCTGAAACGGGATATTAACTGAAATTAATATTCAGCTTCGCCACACACCATACCGGTATGTATAAAAGTCAATAACATTATCATCATTTGTCATCTAAATTCTAAGAAAGTTTTGGCCAAATTATTTTGCCTTCTGTGATAAGGACCTATCAGGACATGTTTCGAAGCTGTCCTCTGGAATTGCACAGATGGAAATGACATTTCCACAGATACAATTATCATAGATGCAAGAAAGATGTTCTACATGTACTTGCAAGCTTGCGCTATCGATTTGTTTCCTGCGCCACGACAGGTGTATCAGAATTCAGATACCCCCCATATCCAAATTCTGATACGAGTATCACAATTTGGATACAAAATGTCATGGGTATCCAAATTCAGATACGTATCCGAATTGCGAGTTCCGTCAAACTGATATATTGTAAGGCATACAACTGAAAGGATAACACCAAGCTATTTCTTATTGCGGACATGAACAGAAATCTGAAGAAAGCGGCTGCTGGACCTTAATATTTCTTTTGGAGCATTTTAATCCAAATTTTGATTTGGAAAACAATTTTATTAATAAAGGAAGAACTTGTTTTATTTTCTTCTGATGGATATGTATTGTTTATCCAAAAATGACTCTGTTTCCAAATATATTCTTTATAAATTTTGACTCGTACTATCGACAAAAAATTATATACGGCAAGACATGGATGTTGTAGTGGGAAAAATGTCGTAGCCTGGGTCTCATTTTATTGTCGCGCCGTGCACAAAAAGTCGGGAACCATAGGGTAAAAATCGCCCGGCGCCCGCTTCTAAAAAAACAACTTGGAGCTTAGATAACGCATGCATGGCAAAAGAAACTCTTATGCTGCCTTAAAGTTTAAAAAATAGGACAATTTGGGTTGGGTCATTTTTTTTTAATTCCGGTTGAATAAAAAATTAGGCACTGTGACCAAACTGAGACAATGGTCATCAATTGCCAAAACAATGGAGAAAAAAATACTCTCAATAGAAACATTTTACTTGTTTATTTATTGTTTGATAAACAAAAAAATTCTTTCAGCAAAATATAAAAATATAAGTATGCAAACTTTTGTCTGAAAAACGCCCTCAATTTTTTTGGTCGGTGAAGGTCACATATTTTCAAGATAAGATAAGATAAGATAAGATAAGAGAAGAGATCAACGTCGGCCCAACAGCCTTTTCGGGATTTCCAATCTCTTATACAGAAACTCAAATATCGCTAATCTGTTCCATTGAAATACATTGCGTTTTTGTCAAAATTGGCCAACTTCAGAAGCTCACTGTGGTTGTAATCGGAGTACAATTAAGGTTTGTGACATATACCCATAAGGAGATAAATGTTCCTAACATTATTTTATGACAGGTTTCCTAATTGTACTCCTAATAAACACACACGGATCATCCGAAGATGCCTGTTTTTCGCTATCGGGGTATTGCTACCGCGCGAAGTGTTATAATACCGTAAATTTGCATTTTATCAGTAGCTCTGAAAAAAAAAGAAAGAATGAAAAAAAAAAGGAAGAATTACATCATAGAGAGTGAAAAGTCAAAGAAAATGATGGGATATAACTGAAATAAAAAGAAAAGAAATGAAGAAAAAAAATGTAAGATAATAGGCTGAAGCAAGAATCGAACCTGAGACGCGTGCACGTGAAGCGAGAGTTTAACCACTACACCAGCCCGTCTGGCTGATAATTAGGCGAAGTCTAAAATACTTATAGAATTGTGTATTGCGCAAGGCGCAAAATTGGAAACCAAATTGGGGAAATCTGTTAATTTCTGTTATATTTAGATAAATTATATTATTTAACAAAATAAGAGTTTGATGAAAAAAATTAAAGCAAATTGGGTTTTCCAATCGGGCGCAGAGGCTCATGGGCCGACGTTGATCTCTTCTCTTAGATAAGGTAATATTTATTGGAATTTCTTGCACTTCAAAACATGAAAATTACAAATCAAAAACATGAAAACTATTACTTTACATATTCATCGACTAACAATACACTTTAGTACAAAAAACTGACATTAACTAAAACTAGAAGGCAAGTAATTCAGGATAGAAAGAATGGGCTGATTAGCCCAAACACAAAAGTGCTCTCCTATCCCTATAAACATATATGTAAATAAATACTGGTACAAACACAGTTGCACAATGCATAAATTATGAGCAGGAGTGAAAACAAAAGCTACATGTATCCACTAAATGCTAAATAATCAATAATTAAGAATTAAAACAAAATAAGAACACATGGTAAAATTCATCTGTAATATAAAAAGCACCAATTTATAAATGCAACAATACATGAACTAGACATGACAGTGTCACTAAAAGTGAACGGACCCTGCCGCTTGCCTTTTCTTTAAATGTCTGATGACAAACAATTTGACACATTAAATGTTGAAATCGGACAAAGTCACCATTGACACATTTGATCAACATTCTAAGACAAACAATTTGAAACCTTAGTCTTTAAAATCGGAGGAAGTTGAAAATTTGACCTTTCTTTTGACCTTTGACCCCTAAGGAAGGGTTGGACGACGGGGTCACCATTGACACTTTTGATCGCTGTTTCAAGACAAACAATTTGACACCTTAACCTTTGAAATCGGACAAAGTTGAAAATTTGACCTTTCTTTTGACCTTTGACCCCTAGGAAGGGTCGGATGACGGGGTCACCGTTGACACTTTTGATCGATGGTCCAAGACAAACAATTTGACATCTTAACCTTTGAAATTGCACAATTTTGAAAATATGACCTTTCTTTTGACCTTTGACCCCAGGGAAAGGTCGGATGACGGGGTCACCATGAACACTTTTGATCGCTGTTCCAAGACGAACAATTTGACACCTTAACCTTTGAAATCGGACAAAGTTGACATTTTGACCTTTCCATAGACCTTTCTTTTGACCTTTGACCCCCAAGGAAGGGTCGGACGTCGGGGTCACCATTGACACTTTTGATCGTTGGCCCAAGACGAACAATTTGACACCTCAAACGTTGAAATCAGACAAAGTTGAAAATGTGACCTTTTTTATTTGACCCCTGTGACCCCATTTGACCCCACATATTTTTGTCACCCCATAACTTTTGTAGATAATGTCAAGACAATTCATGTCCCCAAGTTGCATGACAATACCTTGTAACATATTTGAGTTGAAACTTTTTTCGCGAAAATCAGGTTTTTGACCCCGTGACCCTTACGTGACCTTTCAGGGGTCAGGGGTCGAGTGACATAAATGGGAGGTGACCCTGGTCCCTTCACCC
>JXSR01S037825.1:53403-63803 GCA_000969725.1 Ophiothrix spiculata
GCTTACATAGGAGAAACCTCACAGCCTCTCCGGAAAAGACTTCAGCAACATTCACGCTCTACCTCAGGCCCGGCTGAATCTGCGGTCTATGTTCACCAGAAAACCAGTGGACATAATTTTGAATTGGATGATGTGAAAATTCTGGATCGCGAAAGCCGTTGGTTTGAACGGGGAGTCAAAGAAGGCGTCTGGGTGAGAGCCGAACAACCTTCTCTCAACCGCAGTGGAGGAGTGAGAGTGAACCTATCAAACGCTTGGGACAGGACCATAAAAACTCTTCCTCGCAAAATGACGTCATCTCTAACATCTGATGACGTCACTTCCATCTAATCTCAAAGTCTACATCACAACCCAGCTGAAGGACGATGGTTTCGTCCGCAACGTCGGTTTACTCCGAGTAAGTAAATTTTCTGGTTGTCTTGTTTCAATTACATTCTTGAAATAATGGAGGCTGTGATGAACGTTTGGTGGTTAATCCATTATTGATAAGAAGATGCATTGGAATTAATGCACAAAGACTTGTTGCACAAAGTATTTGGTAGCTCATAAAGAACTATAAACTGACCCATTCAAATAATATTTTACGTGGTTGATAAATTAGTTAACGGCTATACTTTTTTCTTTGTGTGAAGAAAATGTTCCGTTAAACCGCACTTCCGTGAACTTTTTCTCTCGTAAAATGACAGCGTTACTATTGTTCACCGTTGGAGGATTACAAAAACGGAATTTCAAGTTAGGTAGCATTACAAATCGTAAATCGTTTGTAATGGGATTACAAAATTCAATTCGCTGTATCCAAATTTTTTGAAAATATGAATAGACTCCACAATAGGCTTACATGGACTGGTGGACACAATGAAAAGGAATTACAATTTACACATATGCTAATTTTACAAAAAATGAGAAACTATTCTGTTTACATTTTGTTAACCACACGTAAACTGAACATTTGAACTCAAGCACTATATCCACTCGTCCCATTTTATTATCAAATTTCTTAAACCAATACTAGTACTATAAAGTGTAAAAAATGAAGCACCCTTGTCACCCATGACTTTTAATATTTTAAGCTTGTTTGTTTTGGGTAGATATTTATACCCTCCAAATGATTTGGCTTAAATATGCTTACTTTTTCTGTTATGGCCATTTGTTTAATTAATTTTGGGATCCCAAATTTAATTCAACATGTATTAGTATGAAAAAAGCATGCATGTGCTTTTTATCCATTTTTGGGTTGCAAAACAACATGGTTTTTTTTCAAACTTAAAAATGCTTTTAGATACGCATTTTCCTTCATTTTATGCTGTTTTTAACTATATACATTTTTTGATCAAAATCTTATAGTATTGCTTTAATGTTAATCGCCTTCACCATTGAGTTCTTTCATACCAGTGTGTCAAAAATACTTTAAAAACTTTGATAATGTTGGGGTCATAAAGCATGATGGTTTGTCAGTTTTTTGTAGTACCGGTAAAGTGTACGTAATTAAATTAAAGGGTTTGTACTATATACACTCAGACCACTCATATTGTAGAAAAAATGTAACGTCTGAAGATATCATGCCTCTTCATCTGCGAGATCACAACTACAGCGTTAAGCGCGACAACGCTATGCTCATCGACCAACAATATGCAATCGGATGGATAACAAACGAGAAACACAAAACAGATGTGATAAAAAGAACCGTACCTGACAAAGTCAGATCAAGAAACCTACAAGTTAATAACAATAAAACAGGAACATGTGATCAGAAGAAATGGTTCAGAAGAGTGGAGAAAATGCAAATATCTAGGAAGCTTGCTCTCCACAGATGAAGACGTCATTAGATGAAAACAGCTTGCCAACGCTGCATTTATCCAATATAAAAGTATCCTAACAAGAAAGAAAATAGATCTGAAAGTCAGACTTTGTCTCTTCAACGCATATATATCTAGTGTCTTTCTATATAACAGCAAACTATGGACATTGACCAAATCACAGCAGAATAATATCGACATGTTCCATAGAAATCTACTGAGGAAAATCCTAAACATTCATTGGCCATATACCATCAAAACTGACAAACTAATAGAAATCATGCACATGCCAAACAAACTGGAGCAGTACTGTCAAGACAAGATGTTTAAGTTGGCTTGGGCACTTATATAGACTTCCAGAAAACACACCCGCATGCCAAGCCCTCACATGGAGTCACAAAACCAGTGAAAAGGCCACGCAGAAGACCTGTGACAAGTTGGATCTCCATGATAAACGACTACTTAAAAAAACTCGGTCTGAAACTCGGAGATGAAGAACTCGGATTAAAAACCCAAGACCGAATGATGTGGAAAACAACAATTCAAGGCGGCGCTGTGCCGAACAACGGCATGGAGCATAAATGATGATATGTAAGATGGCAAATACTGAATTGGGCGAGGGGATACAGTAGCTTAAAAAATGCAAAGCAAAAAGCAGAAAAAGGATGTTTCCAGTCCATTTTCCCTTTTTACGAAGACTAGAGATCTTTAACATTACCTGCATGTCCGATTAGGGCTCTGTTAACAAAGTGCGACACTTTTTGGCAATTAGTTTTAAACATTGATCAAAAGATGTCGACCAATTTGTTAATATCTTTGGCTGAAACTAACACTTATGGAAGAGACCTTAGAATATCAAACCAAGTGATATTGGAAAATCATTACTGATGCCACGACAGTTGTGAAGTTGTTTTCTTTAATGTGTGTACAGTGAAATAGCCTTGTAAATGAAGTGATAAAAATGGCAGACAATGGTCAAATATCCAAAGTTTATTCAAACTGTAATTACAAGGCAAAAATGGATAGGATTTAGCCTGCAAACGTCAGAAGTTATTTGTTTTGTCCTATTTGATCTTCTTCTTAGCTAAAAGATGTTACCTTCAGTCGAAATTGCAAGTGCGGAACCAGGAAATCTTTGCACAGCTGATTTTATTTACAATTAACAAAATTGACCATAATTTTCGTTTCGGTTGTCGTACGACTGTAATTTTTTCTGTTATGGAAAGATAATTAATGGTCTCTATTACGTATAATTAAACCCAAATTTAGAGAATGTATCATACTTTTTGAAATGGAGTCACTTCAATCACTGTAAAATTCTTTTTGATACACCCTGTATATGTACCAAATTTCCCAAATCTCGAGTTAAATTTATACAAAATAACTTTTTGCAAAAACCACACAAATTTTCCTAGTTTTTTTATGAAAAACACCCACATTTATGTAATTTGTAGCAAATTTTGATTTTTTTTTAAAAGGTTAGTGATGTCTTTTTTTTTCTGAAATTGTTGAAATTCAGGCAGGTAAATTTCTTGTTGGGTGGGTTACTTTGGAAAGTTACCTGCCCGACTGGCTAGTACGAAAAAATACCAATGTTCAGCCCTGCACAAGGTAATTGATACAATCTTGCAGGGAAATGCCTTGGTCATTGTAGATGATGTTAAACTCAGTGGCCTTTTTCAATTTAATGTGGGAGCCAAATAAAATACACATGGTTTTACACAAACTATGCAGGGATAGTTGATTATCAATGTGCCAATTATTGCATGATTCAAGATTTTTAATGATCGAGGTCATGGGAAACAACCCTATCTTTATTGGAAACAAGGATTCAGCATAGAGTAACAACTTGATCTGGATGGAAGTCACTATATCGTTAGAATAACAAAGATACAAAAGCGGCCCTAAAAGGCTACTATGTGGAACACTGCAGGTTATTTTCTGGAAATCATAAATGACAATATCAAATACACATTGTTTTATATAGGGCAGATATGATTTAAACCAAGTAGGGTTAATTCCCATGAGCTCTAGTTTGTTGCACAAAATATTATGACCAACACTATCAAAGGTTTACTATTGGAAATTTTAGATCTAATAATAATAATAATAACTCAAATTATATGTGTATCAGCAAATGCATCTATGTACTTTACACAAAAATTTACATAACATATCATATATATACTACCCCGGTCAAAAGTGTTTGCGCACCCTTAAATACGGGCAAAAACGTAATTATTATATCAAACGACCAAGACTGTGAAAAAAATCATGTTTTTTATAGGTGCTTTAATGTATCCAATATAAGAAATTTATGTTTCCTCTGATACTCGATCTTCCATAATCATAAAAATGACAGATTTCCTGGACCATATACAAATACACCACACCCACTTTTTTATATGTTCCTATGTTGTTTATTATTCAATGCTCATTATCAACGTGTAGCCGTAAAGAACATTTTCAGGTAAAAAGTTTTCCAACAAATGTGCAGTTATGTATTTAAATTCCGTTTATTATGTGCAGAAGAAAGTACACAATATGCTTAGCACGCCATATTTTCAAATTCGATAAATCCAATTCTTGTTGAATTTTTAGATATATGTATGTAAAATATAAATCCGACAAAAATATGGTGCAAATGATGAATGGTTCTCGAGATATGGCTGGTTACAGGTTTGGTGCGCAAACGCTTTTGACCGGGAGTGTATAATATAATACATAATTAGTCAGTTAAGTGAATGAGACAGGTCTCTGTTGAGAAACCTGTTCTGAAACCAGACTGAGAATTATATACGATCTGTTTTTCCCTCAGATAATTGTATATTGAGCTGGGTGAAGGACCTTCAAAATACAGCATAGTATGATAATTGGCCACATTTAGCCACCTTTTTTTTACATAGAGGAATAAATTTGGCACTCCTCAAATCGTAAGGCACTGTCTCTGTTGAAATGAATAGATTGATAATATGGGTGATGTTAGGCGCAAGTTCTGATCAGGTGCACCATCTTAAATGAATTTGGGTGCTATACCATCAAGGCCAGCTCCCTATTAAGGATTGAGTTTATCTAAAATGTTGAGATTTAAATCAACTCCTTGCTAACATGTAATTTCAAGTCTTAAATAATTTGGAGTCACCCCTTTCTGTTTCAGTGCTGAACTTTTTGAGAAGATATGGTAATTTTTTGACTGATTCAGAGGCAATAATTGTAAAGAAGTTGCTAATATGGTTAAAAATTGAAAGATTTCCATTAATATCCAGCACAACAATTTTTTGGATTTATCATTGACCCCAATTGCTTGAGATATTTTCATAAAATATTTGGATTGACCATGTTATATATTTAATAGATAAATTACCCATACTAGTATGAATCTGATGATTTTAGGTCGTTTATTATAAAACAAAATGAGGTTTAAGAACGTTTTTAATTATGCGGAAATACTTTCGAGCGGGAGTATTATATAGGCCTACATCAGATGCGATTTGGCAACAATCTCATTGTTGATGACAATGAAGTGGTTTGGTGCGACCTGCTACTACCAAAGACTAAGCCCATTTTGTTGGGAGCCCTATACAGATCTCAAGTATACACCGACATCACCAGAATAGAGAACATTTTAATAGCTTCCACCAGAATAAGAAACTTATATTCTTGGTTATTCTGATAATTGGTAACTGTTCGAAATAGTAATGTGCATTACATACCATATTTTTCAAATGCAACTCATACAATTCCGGATTAGTTAGTTTGATAACAATACAATATAGACTCTGTCAAAAAATGATGAAAATCGGATAAACGCCTTTTGAGATATGGCTGAATAAAGTTTTTGTGCAGAAATACTTTCGAGCGGGAGTGTACATGCATGCTGCTCCACTGCTACGGTTTCTATCTCGACATAGAATAGAATAACCATTAATATCAACTTTACAGTCTATATGGTATAGTGTCAAGCCAAGTTTCAGCGATGCAGATGACTACAAGTTTGCATTATGAGCAATGATTCTGAGTTTTGGTTGCAAAAATCTAGTATTGATATTCAAAAAATGAAGACCCTTACAGGTTAATTGTTTGAAATCAACTGGGTTAGTGTTTCGCAATGCTGGTCTTGAGTTCAGAGTGGGTGTTGAATTTGATGACTTCGGACCTGTTTTAAAGTTACCATTTAAAAGTAATGATGACACACAAAATGAAAATGAAAATGCATGTGTACTTGTTTGCTTGTAGGAAAAATGGACCAACATATTAACAAAACTTATCAATTGAAAATGGTCAATAGGTTACAAGAAAATAATTTGATCTGCGATCAAAACATCAGTTCATTATCTCAGTGGACATGTTCTAACTTTTTAAATTGGTACATATCATTTTCTTCCATAGGAAATAAAACAATGGTGAGCTAATTTACCAGAATAGGCAAGTGTAGACTAACAAGTTTTTGTGTCTTCAAAGAAATGAAAAGGGCACAAAAAATCATGAACTTCGATGAAAAAAATTTGTTTTTTTTTCACATATGGGATCTTTTATGGCTTATCTCATAGTTCTGCAGTATCACCCCCAAAGGGAAAATAATGCTCGGATAAGGAAGACAAATCTATATGTAATCTAACAAATTCACTTTAACATCAATTTTTTCTTTTCACAGTTTCTTTCAAAATCTTCAAGAATCATTCACAAATTCAATAATTGTTTTTCCAGAATCATGATGAACTACTTGCAGTATCTGATGCTAATAACCATCCTTGGTGTATCCTATGCAACAACCACCTCATCACCCACAGACACAAACCAACTACACCCATGCAATACTTGCTGTCAGGGTCCGTCTGGCCTGCCGGGCATACCGGGTACAGGTCACAACGGTTTGCCAGGCCGCGATGGCTTGAGAGGCGAGAAGGGGGACATTGGACAGAAGGGAGATGTTGTTATTGGAGGGGACACAGGACCTATCGGACCAATCGGTTTAAGTGGAGAGAAGGGTGAACGAGGTCTACGAGGTTTGCAAGGTCTGCCAGGAAAAATTGGGCCGCAAGGTTTCAAAGGATCTGCTGGAGCAGATGCCCAAGGTTTGCCTGGTGAAAAGGGACAGAAAGGAGAGGTTGGACAGAATGCAGGATCAGGAGAAAGAGTGGGAAGGTCAGCTTTCACTGCTGTAAAAAAATCTCCCCAGACTGGGAACAGCAATGACGTGTTAACATTTGATGAGACCCAGACAAACTTTGGAAATCATTTTAGCCTGGAGACCAATCGATTTACTTGTCAAACTCCAGGCATGTACTGGTTTACATTCACTATGGGTAGATATGAGACTGGTGATCCTTATGTTTTTCTTGTTAAAGATGGCACTAATATTGTCATAGCACATTTTGTTGATTCTCCTAATCATGCTTATCTAACTCAAACTACCCATGGTGCTGTGTTACAGCTGGCAGCAGGTGAACAGGTGTGGATCAAGTTTGGTTCAAGTGGCGACCGAGTATACAGTGATATCAACAAATATACTTCCTTTTCTGGGTTCTTACTCTTTGAAATATAGAATATACTTCCTTTTCTGGGTTCTTACTCTTTGAAATATAGAATGATAATTGACTGTATATCACATTATACTATAAAATCAAACTTGATATGTCTGTTCATGGACAATACGTCCCCATGGTCTTGAGATAGCAATTCATCTAGCCATCATTGAATGTGTAACATACAGTGTTGTTTGTTTGTGATAAGTTACTACTTTTCATTGTAATGGTATATTATTATTATCACCAACTTATTTGATCATTTTACCTTTGAAATTTATTAATTATGCTAATCAATGATACAAGCATTACCATTTGAAATATCCAGCTTCCTTTATCTTCTTTACACCATAAATTTTGAAACAACAACATCTCTACTTTTGTTTGGATGGTTAAACTGAATGCGCAGTGACTTAATTGATAAAATAGTATCTTTTTTCTTTTTGGGGTTCAAAGACAAGACTAATTTGACAGAAGGGCAAATTGTGTACATCTCTACTTCAATTTCTTTAGGGTAAGATTTGAACTGACGTTCCAAGCAAGAGGATCTTGCCCGCTGCCTTCCCTTTATCAGGCTTCATCATGCCACTAGATCTAATACAGGGAGTTATATACCGAATGGCTTGATTTGAGCAGGTCAATAGTTTTTACTATTACCCTCTCAAAACAAAATCAGTGACCTTGAGACTATCAAACTATAAATAGTATATAGTCTCAAGATCACTTCGGAGCAATAGTTTTTACTATAGCCCTCATGAGCAGTTGATATTTGTTTAATATCAGATTTCCTATACCAAAAACTGTAATGGCATGGACCTGGTCAGATAGTTTTACCAAATTAGGGCCGAATTTGGTTGCACATACAGGAAGACCATGCAAATGCTACTTTTACTTGACAAGTAGGAAAAATACAACACATACTTAATACTGAGACATTATATTTGTCTCAGCTTAATATAATGGCGCATTACGACAAAATGCAATGCATCATGAATACCCCAATCTGACTTCCCATGCCAAAATAAAAAAAGGTGCTGAGTCTGCTATCTCCCCACCATAGTTGTATTTATTGCTCATTTTCAGTTTAACTTGACTTAAGTTAACCAACACTCCATGACTCAATGGGTTTTCGGCACCAAAAGCGGCCGCCAGTGTTCATAGGGTTAAAAGTATCTATGTCATCTTGCAATTTGAGTGATTCTAAATGCAGTGAGCCTCCAATGGTTAAAACGGAGAGGTGATATTTCCCAATCAAACTGAAGTCGACATCACCAATTATAACGCACAGTGCAAGCATAAGCTTTTAGGTTAAGACTGTACTGTCAAGATTAACAAAAATGAGGCACATTTTATGTGGAATCACCAAAATTGTTCACACAAAGTAGTATATATAACAACTCACCTTGTACTTGTTTACATGAAGTAGCAATGCACGCCAGGCAGCTTGATTCTATAAATCGACATCCACTGACACGTAAACACCGCAATTCATTCCCACATTCTTTGATGAACCTAAATACAAAATGTAGGCACAAGATTTATAGTCATATTGGAGAGATAGTTTTGGGATAGAAGATTTTGATTTATTATATAGCTTGTCAAAATAAGAACGCAACATTGTCATTTTGGAGCCTTTTAATAATTCTTTGAAACTGAAGTAAATGCTTGTTAAAATGTGATAGACAGTACAACCATAACCTCTAAAGTAAAAAGTACTCCTTTTGGAACTATCACTGCATGGTTTTAATGGACATGTTTTTGACATTACTTGTTTTAATACTTGATTTGAACAAAAGGTTGTATCCAAACAGTACTAAAAAAACCAAATAAATTGAATAAAAAACAGTGTCGGTTCCAAAACAAGCATGATATTTAACAAGATTTAATTGTTTGGGGTAATTTGGATCTTTTAATTGATTCGGAAGCTAAGGCAAACTTTGAAGAGACTATACCTCAATTCCAGGCTGCTAAAGTGTGTCACATGAACCTACATATATCATGTATCCCTTCAAATATCAGCATGTGTAATGGTGTGTTCAGCTCAAGTTTGGGGCATTCTGTAAACTTGGTTTTTGCCAAAATAATCTCTGGGCGCCGAGATTCGCAAATGATACACCAATTAGTACGCAAAGCGAGTGTGCACATGTTTTCAATATTCACACATTATGCCAAAATATGATGCATCATCGGTAAAAACTTGAATACAATTCAATAATCCCCATGCCATAGAATTGATGGCGAGTCAAGAATCTCTAGTCTCAATAGCCAAATATATGTTTTACCACTGCCACAAGGTTGTATCCAAACAAATTCACTTTTTTCCATTTTTGGTCATTTTTTGACCTTATTTGGCATGAAAATAAAAAAAATGGCCAAAATCCTAAAAAGTAAGTGGGTGTTTCAAATTAAAGTTCCCATTCCGAAGTCATTTTTCAAAAGAATGTTATTTTTAGTTAGTCCGGAAGCCAAAATGGCCAAAAAATGTGTTTTTTGTGATTTTCTCGAAAAATGTGATTTTAGGTCAAAAATCCTTTCTGGAAATGTATACTTTTATTAACTTTAAGCACTTAGTTCAAAAGTTATGGTACAAACTAAATTTGCAAAAAATGTAAAATTGAGTAACGTGCTTTCCCCCCTTAAGGTTTTGGAGGTTTTTGGAAATTCAACCAATTTTGACAAAACTGAGCAAGTGCTTGCACCAAACTCACAGATTGAGGTTGAAAATTGGTTAAATAAAGATAGAAAAGGCATTCTGTGAAAACTTTTGCGCTAATTTTCCTGGCTCCTGCGTCAATGGCGCACCAGAGGGCCCAAGTTAGCGGGAACACTGATTCACATCCACTTGAGTCCCACTAAAATCAGCCATGACGCTCAGGTATCCCTTATAGAATTCACGCCAAAACACACGATATCTCCTCAAAATACCCGGTATCCCATTATAAAAGAGTTGTTAAAAAAATAACTGGATTTTTTAAGCTGGGAAATAATGAGTACAAAGGAGGTGAAATAAGTTAGGACTTTAGTCAGTCAAGCATTAAATGCATGGATTTAATGCATAATGGTTTGGGGATTAGGCTGT
>JXSR01S037834.1:6884-21628 GCA_000969725.1 Ophiothrix spiculata
AAATGATATATGCAGCGTTAATAATAAATCCATAATGTAAATTATATGAAGTACAGAATTAAGTATAAAATTCAAAAAAGATCGGCAAAGAAGAGTGACCTCATTGTGCAGTAACAGCTGACTTGGCAAATGTCTGTTGAAATAAGCTTTTCCAAGGTGAAAGGAATGATTTTTGACATGACTTGTATTGCAATGTATAGCTTGACTAGTTTTAATCTAGTCAATCCACCAATCCAGCCCGACTTCTTTTCTCCAGAATGGTTGCGAAACTAGTCTAGCACAAATTTTAAGCTAGTCGATCATGCTTGACTATTTGTTCCAATTTTTGAAACCAGTTCAGCTTGCTCGACTAGTTCGGCTATAAACTAGTCAAGCATGCTCGACAGGGTAGACCGACTAGTTTAGAGCTAGTCAAGCATATATCTGACTAGTTTTAGTTTACAGTGTTCTCATGCACACCAAAACTTGTGACCGCGTGCAGCTTTACTTGCAATAATGCATGAACTATGTTTATCCAAGATAGAAAAAGTTTATTGGTAAAGAAACACTGTTTTTGTAAAAAAAAACTAAGATTTTCGAGAAAAAAACTACACTTTTCGAAAGAAAAACATTGTTTACTGATTAGCAGAGTTCATCAAGTGATAACAATGTTTTCAAGTGAGTGTTTTTTTTTTTTGGTTTATCGAAAACCTCAGTTTATCAAAAAGCTACATTTCTATCCCCAAATTTTCATTGCATTTCATTTGTCTTTTGAAAACAGACACAGTGGATGAATGGAAGAACCGTCTTAAAAGTATCTACAGGCGACAAGGAATGAAAATACGGTTTGGCAGGAACAGAAAGGCTGTAGCTGGCATGGATGATATATTTGTGGATCTAACCCTTATAGAAGAAAAGGAAACAGAAGAACAACAAGACGCAAGTAAACAAAGTGCTAAAGAGAGAACATTAAATTCATATCATGAGTTATATAATATTCAAGGTAAAGGAAAGATATATTATTTTATCATTTTTTTAATTGAATTTTGCCGGTGTTCTGAAGTCAGCACTGCTCTTATAAACACACTTGACAGATGTAATAATGAAATTGATCGCGAAAATTATGTACGTGCTGTCTTTGTTGGCCTAAGCAAAGCATTCGATATGGTCAATCAAAATTTGCTTGTTGATAAGTTAAATTTCTTTGGTATCATGACAATAGTTGGTTCAATTCGTACCTTAAAAATCGTACACAAGGTGTGTCTATCAACGGTTCCTCCCCAAATACCATTAAGTCAGGAGTTCCACAGGGTTCGATTTTAGGACATCTTACTTTAGGCACGGTTCCCAATTCATGACGAAAGCTATTGAGTCATACAAAAGGGCTGGACGCAATTGCCTTGCATCATGATGCAGAAAAATATTGAGTCATGATTCAAAGATAGATGTAGTATAGTGTATTGAATGATGCTGAAAAATTGCCCCAGGGCCTATGTCATTATAAACACTACTTTAAAGAAGGTAGTTAGGCCTTTCTCCTAATATTTTTTTGTCATGACTCAAAATGCATTTCGTCATGGCTCTTGCGTCAAGCCCTTTCGTATGTCGGAATATATTCCATCATGAATTGGGAACCATGCCTTAGTGTTATTTATTAATGATATGCCTGATTCTATTCTTAATTGTAAAATTGATATGTATGCTGGCGATACATTAATTTATGTTTGTAATAATGATACCAATGTTATTGAACAATGTTTGAATGATGATCTTAAATGTATAAGTAAATGGCTAAAAGATAATCTCATGAAAGCCAATGTCAGCAAAACAAAATTAAATGTACTTGGAACTCCTGCTAAATTAAGTCATCTGGATGCCATAAATGTTAGTATGGATGGTCATGCTGTTGACAGAGTAAATTCTTATAAATACTTAGGTATAACAATTGACACACATCTCAAATGGAATGATCATGTTAATAATGTTGTAAGGAAAATGTGCAATAGTCTTGGTGCATTAAGAAGAATCAAACCATTCATCCCACGGAACTCACTAGTCACAATTTACAATACTATGTTTTTCCCTCACCTATATAGATTACGGTATAATTGCATGGAGCAACTGTGGCGCGACGAACCTAAACAAACTTCAAAAATTGCCAAACACTGCCATGCGAATAATTCTCAATGCTCCTTTTCGTACGCACATAAATGATATGCTTAGTTCCCTGGGATTTGTGGATGTCCGTCATCGTGTTTGTTATGTGACAGGATGCATGATGTACAAAGTTATTAACGATACTGCACCCAATAATTTATGCCAACTTTTTACCCATGTGAGAAATATTCACGCTGTGCCAACAAGACAAAGCAAAGCAGGCGATTCATACATACCAAGATTCAATACTTATTATGGCAAAAGTTCTTTTCAATACAAAGGTTCGGTGCTCTGGAATGTTATTTCTAGGAATAAACGAGATGCAAAAAGTTCTTTCAAAATCAATTTTAAAAAAGAAATGAAACTGTAAATAAATATACTATATATTTTTATGTTTTTATGTTTTATGGATTCTTCTTTTATAAAAGGTAATTTTAACTAGATATGAAGTTGTAAATATACTTTATATGTTCTTAATATTTATTGTATTATGGATCTCTTTCTTTTAAAATTGAGTTTTAGCTTAAAATGAAATCGTAAATATACTATGTCTCTTAATCAAGTTATATGATGTGTTCTACGGATCATCTTGCTTTTAAATGTCTGTTAAAAATGACTTCATAAAAACACGTCGGAGTGGATGTCAAAAATGCCGCCTGTTAAATTTTTGAAATTTTCTATCGATTCATTAAATTCGTCTTAATGTTTCTTCGAGGTCAATATTTTCACAAATGTATCACATTGCTAAAACATTGTCAGGATATAATGATGACATTAGGGAAGCATTTGCATTTGCCACGATCCAGCGATGATTTCAAGAGTTCGCGAGCATCGCGAAATGCATCACAGAAGCAACAGGAGTATTATAGTGAGGCAGAGCCCTAACCAATGAACGCTCAGTATTTATAATTCTTCTATGTGAAGCGGCTGAAACGTTTGCAATCAAGCAGAGAATGCATTCAAAATTACCTATATATCTGGTGTCAGTTGTTGAACCTATTCCAGAGAACATCCCGAACCTAGTTATTTGGCGATTACATGTAAACATCTGACTTAGCATGTTTAGGGTGCTATGTGAATGTTTTATTATACTAGTCAGTTTCCATCAAGGTGCAGTATAGACCACTTTCGTATGTTTCAATGCGCAGAACTTCAAATATGGTAGACTGAGCAAGATACGTCACAAGGTCCCGTATTTGTGGTACTTTCAAGATGCATTAAGGGACATACGAAAGTGGTCAATTGTATCTATTAGTAGAATAATATATTGCACCGTTCTTGAAAAACATGAATGGAGTATTGCCATTGAACGGGAACATTTTGTCAAAAAGACACAATCCTGCACCTCACTCAGAGTTTCTGTTCTGAGAAATAGTGCACAGTTTTAGAAATATTTCATACATAGCAGTTAAGTAACTGTTTTCCTTTTAATTTGAAATTGTTCACATATATCAGAAATCAAGCAAGGAACCAGACGAGGCGAAGAAGCTACAGCTGAGACATGGCATAAACCCAAGAAAACTAGATTGCAACAGGAAGATATGGGTAAGTCAAAATAGAATCAACATATCGAAATAACCATAAAACATCTAGATTAAAGCAAGAGTATTTCAACTCTGGCATTTCGACATCTATACTATTAAGAGAGAAATATAAACCATGGACTGCGTCATTTTTAATAAATAAGGCCCCCGGGTGGGGGGTTCTTGAAAAAAAAGTGTACGGATATGACTCAAAAATCAACCCAAAATGCACTAAATCGTACACAAATTGGTTGTTTTTTGAACACATTTCTCAACTTACACCCAATATTAAAATATGGGCACATTAATTTTCACAAAAACCAAAACAATCCCGCCAAATTCCTATACCAAAATCTGTGAAAATCCACCCAAAAGGCTAGCACATATACGTGTATATGTCAACGCGAGTATCCCCTTGGGAATTAAGCCTAAAAGAGGCTGCCATTTTGAATATATTAAGTCATGGTCACACAACTTAAGGACTCCATTTTGGATTTGTCCATTTTGAATTTGTCAGTTCACATAATCAATTTGCTTCAAAGTATGATAAACCATGGCTAAACCATTATAGGTCTACATGCTAACACCAGACAACAAGTATACTTTCAGTAGTTGAACTCAAGGTTTCAAACATTTGTCTGAATCTTTGATTTGTACTCGCACTAACCATGTTGACATGGATTCAAATGTGTCTGACTAGACTTTGGGGTGTTTTTTTCACAAAATTGGTAGGGCATCTGGGGTCACAAATTTCGTGGGGCATCTTGGGATTCCATCTCAGATATAAAGAATAATCATTAAATTGTTACTTTATTTGCATTTTTCAAAGTGTTGGAAGGTACCATATCATCCTAAATTGAAAATTCATCACATATGAAAACGATTGTTACTTACTTATCAGGCTTTATTTTAAAGTGTTTTGAGGTACCAAACATATTGTTCTAAATGATAGGAACTGATATCATGATAAGTAAGTATTTAAACCTTCATAACAAAATTCCAAATTGAAAAACTATCTTGTTTTCCAGACGGTTTTGACAGTTCTTTCTGCTGTCAGTGGATTGTGTTAGATCCAATGGGATGTTGTCTAATGACGTCATCGGGATCAAATCGTTGTACACATGACTTAGTTGGGCTAACCATTTTAACACAATGCTGACGCCAGTTGGAAAGAGGTTTCTGAAAGTGAAACCAATTATCAAGATCAACTCCACTTCACTGAAAACCTAAACTTTACGGCCCCATTAGGTGAAAGCTAATCCACCTTGACTAGCTATTACCTAGTCAAGCTAGATTGACTAGTTTTAGGCTAGTCGATTGACTAGCTTTTACCCAGTCGGTATTGCTCGTCGACCAAGCTCGACTTAATTAATCGAGATGGTGCCCATCTGGACTAGCTTTTACCTAGTCGATCAGGCTCAACTAGTTTGATTGACTAGCATAAGCTAATCCATCCTCCTCTACTAGTTTTAACCTGTCGGGCTAGTTCAATCTGATTCTATAGATATTCTAGAGGAGAAAGTGCAGTCAATGGCAGAGAAACTAATATTGCGTCGTGAATTTCAGACCCACTCTGCAGAAATACATCATCAATATCAGTCTAATTGAAAGGCCACCAAAGTTTGTTTGGCCGAATATGGAATCCATTTTGCCTGTTGCACCTCGATCACAGCAGTGAACGCTACTATACCATGACACAAATAAATAAACACCAATAAACAACCAGCATTAAGCTTACCATGCTTGTCGGTGACACATATGTGAAGTATGGGTAGACGCTATATCTTCAAATCCATAATGTAAATTATATGAAGTACAGAATTAAGTATAAAATTCAAAAAAGATCGGCAAAGAAGAGTGACCTCATTGTGCAGTAACAGCTGACTTGGCAAATGTCTGTTGAAATAAGCTTTTCCAAGGTGAAAGGAATGATTTTTGACATGACTTGTATTGCAATGTATAGCTTGACTAGTTTTAATCTAGTCAATCCACCAATCCAGCCCGACTTCTTTTCTCCAGAATGGTTGCGAAACTAGTCTAGCACAAATTTTAAGCTAGTCGATCATGCTTGACTATTTGTTCCAATTTTTGAAACCAGTTCAGCTTGCTCGACTAGTTCGGCTATAAACTAGTCAAGCATGCTCGACAGGGTAGACCGACTAGTTTAGAGCTAGTCAAGCATATATCTGACTAGTTTTAGTTTACAGTGTTCTCATGCACACCAAAACTTGTGACCGCGTGCAGCTTTACTTGCAATAATGCATGAACTATGTTTATCCAAGATAGAAAAAGTTTATTGGTAAAGAAACACTGTTTTTGTAAAAAAAAACTAAGATTTTCGAGAAAAAAACTACACTTTTCGAAAGAAAAACATTGTTTACTGATTAGCAGAGTTCATCAAGTGATAACAATGTTTTCAAGTGAGTGTTTTTTTTTTTTGGTTTATCGAAAACCTCAGTTTATCAAAAAGCTACATTTCTATCCCCAAATTTTCATTGCATTTCATTTGTCTTTTGAAAACAGACACAGTGGATGAATGGAAGAACCGTCTTAAAAGTATCTACAGGCGACAAGGAATGAAAATACGGTTTGGCAGGAACAGAAAGGCTGTAGCTGGCATGGATGATATATTTGTGGATCTAACCCTTATAGAAGAAAAGGAAACAGAAGAACAACAAGACGCAAGTAAACAAAGTGCTAAAGAGAGAACATTAAATTCATATCATGAGTTATATAATATTCAAGGTAAAGGAAATAGTGACGATCATGTCCAGCAGATATTAGTTCAAGGTCCGGCTGGTATTGGAAAAACAACATTATTGTCACGATTTGCATATATGTGGGCCAATCATCATCTAGAATTACATGACAATAGTGTGCCTAGTGATGATGACTTACTATGGGGTAGATTTAAGCTTGTTTTGGTTATCAAACTTAAGCTTCTGGAACACAATGACAGTTTTGAAAAGGCGATTCAAAAACAATTATTACGAGATATACCAGAAGAAAGAATTGCAAGTATATTAAGTAGGTTAGGTTCAGAATGTCTGATTTTGCTCGATGGGTATGACGAGATCCCAACTCATGTAAATGATTGCGATTTAGAAAGTTACTTTTGTTCTGAGTGCTTTGTCATAGTTACAACTAGACCACATTTGGTAGATAGGTTTTGTCAAAGTGATTCAAGATCAAACTATGCCCATGTGAACGTGTCAGGATTTTCTTCGCAAAACTCCAAATTGTATATTTCAAAGTTGTTTGAGTTGAAAAAACAGCATGCTCTCGGAGCTTCTCTAGTCCATGCAATTCAAGAATCAAATACTTTGAAAATATTGTCAGCTCACCCCATTCTTTTGGTCATGTTGTGCTTGCTGTGGCAAGATTCAGATGGGGATATTTACAAATTTAATAGTGTGACATATTTGTATGAAAGTGCTGTAAAATATCTCAACAAGCCGTTTGAAAAACAGTTTGAGATTTCTTTAGATGTTCTAGAAAATATACTTTTGGACGTAGGCGAGGTTGCACTTGATGCACTGTTTGAGAACAACGTACAAATAAGACGTGCAGAATTTGATAAAAAGCTACTTGGGCAATGTTTTTCAATAGGTTTGTTAGCAGAAGAAGAGGGTACGCTTATAACTGACACATTTGTTACCTTTTTACACAAGACATTCCAAGAATTTTGTGCAGCAAAATACCTTGTTAACTTGTTCAAAACAAACCATGAATTGTTTGAAGTCAAACTTAAACAAATGAATCCTCGAGACATGCACTATGTATTGATGTTTTGCTGTGGTTTCTCAAACAGAACAGCCCAAGAAATTCTACATCATGTTATATCGGTTTCCGAACATGGAAGAAGTGAAGTGTTTACTGCTTCCATTTTGATGCTATATGAATCTGAACAAAGACATCCTTACCAAGACACGGATTTACATGCTCTGCATACTGAATTGGTGCCTTTGGTCAAACGAGGAGACAAAGATAAATTTTTCGTGAGGAGCAATACTTTTACAGCAATCTCGTATCTTACTATATCTTTGTACGCAAAAAGTCATGTTTGGGTACAATATCTACATAACGTACACTCTTAAAAAGAAAGGATCAAATTGATCCCATAAAGTATCAAATATGAGCTTATCCTTTTTGGGATCAAATTTGATCCTTTTTTGGGATCAAATTTGATCCTTTTCGGATCAAATACACTCCTTTTTGATCCAAAAAGGATCAAATTTGATCCCAAAAAGGATAAGCTCATATTTGATACTTTATGGGATCAAATTTGATCCTTTCGTTATAAGAGTGTAGTGTTAATTGAACTGTCCGTGAAAACAAATGATTTTATAAAACTCCTGAGTTGTATGTCAGCACTGAAATCGTTTACAATTGATGCCGTGAAACTTGAAGGTTGTATAAATGGGAATATCTCATGTGAGTCACTTACTGATTTCACAATGAAGTATATGTCAGTAAGTGCAAACACAGTGATGAGTCTGCTTGGTTGCATGCCAGCAATGAAATCGGTATCACTAGATGTAGTGACACTTGAAGGTTGTATAAATGGGAATGTCTCATGTGAGTCACTTACTGATTTAACAATGAAGTATATGTCAGTGAGTGCAAACACAATGATGAGACTGCTTGGTTTCATGCCAGCAGTGAAATCGGTGTCACTTGATGTAGTGACACTTGATGGAGAGGCACTTGATGGTGAATTGGATGAGCACGTATATAGGAATGTCTCATATGAGTCGCTTACTGATTTCACAATGAAGGGTGGGTCAGTGAGTGCAAACACAATGATGAGACTGATTGGTTGTATGCCGGCAGTGAAATCGGTTACACTTGATGGAGTGACACTTGAAGGTGGTATAAATGGGAATGTCTCATGTGAGTCACTTACTGATTTCACAATGGGGGATATGACAGTGAGTGCAAACACAATGATGAGACTGCTTAGTTGCATGCCAACAGTTAAAACGGTTACACTGAATAAAGTGGAACTTGATGGAGAATTGGATAAGAATAGTGTCTCATGTGAGTCACTTACTGATTTCACAATGGATAATATGTCAGTGAGTGCAAACACAATGATAAGACTTCTTAGTTGCATGCCAGCAGTGAAATCAGTTACACTTTATGAAGTGGTAGTTGAGGGTGAAGCAGATGACTTAGATTTTAGTTGTATGTCAGTTATTGGTTTCACACTAAAGGACACATCAATAAGTAAGAACACAATGGTTGGACTGCTGACTGGTTTGTCACCGGATGCAATAGTTGTGCTTGAAAGTGTGCTAATTGAGGAGGATGTTTTCACCGACTTTTACTCTAATAGCTTCATATTGATGTGGACCTTGGCTTTGCATGCGCTAATAGAGACACTGACTTCTGGTCGGCTCTAGAAACATGCGGGATTTTACGACAGCTGACAATAGTAGCCGGGAAATATCCACCATGACAATTTTACAAAGTTTGGTTCATGTAAAAAGATAAATAGTAACACAATGAATCAATGACGCGTTACGTTGACAACACATACCAATAAACTGGATATCTACATCCCGATCATTATTTTCAAGACTTGCCTACGGATTTCGGTTAACGTATAATTCAGTAGTGAGGCTTGCTATTTTTTTTAAAAACGCGACTTTTTCTATGCAAACATCAGTAGAGCGACTCAACGGTAGCTAATTCTAGCCGTATCTTTTTTTAATCAAGTCTCCGGGTAAGACACCTTCTTGTTTCTGTGTATCTTTTAAATTTGTGTTTGTTTTGTTTTGATTAGATTTGATTTTTTGGGTGTTTATTGGTTGTTTCATGGCATGATTCTTTTTTTCGTGCATATTCAAGAACATATTTGAATTGTCCGCCCTTTATTGACGATTAAAACATTATTGTACAAAGTGAGAATCAGTGCTGATCTTGACTTTATGTGGTCTTTCAATGTAGCAACTGAAAAGCATATTTTAAAAAGCAACTGTTTAAACCCATCGCAACAGTGATATACAAATACACTATCGATTTTTTTTAGATGAAGTTTACGGTTTTTTATAGTTAATCCTAATTCTACGAAGGGAGAGGGGTGCATCACCCCCCCCCCCCCCCCACCCCCCCACCCCACACACACTGAATGTTTTTCTGCTGCTAAAAACCCTTGCAGGCAGCACTAAACAACTTGGTGTTCATCCTTTGCACTTATTTTAGCGTAAAAAATCGACCACACCATCCGGGGGGGGGGGGGAATACAGTGTTTGTTTAAAGTTCGAAAAATGCAACCTCGTGATTTTAATAAAATACTAGTACTTTTTAGTCATTTCTATAATAGGTATCCAAAAACACATACAAATTAGATAATCCTACGATTTTTAAATTGATTTTTCAGTATAAATGCCATTTTTTCACATTTTGGTAATTATGACGCGACGTCATACATTAAATGATGACCTTGAATTTGGTATCAAAGGAAAGGGGGTTTGGGGAACTCGCTGTAAAAATTGAGGGGAGTTGGAACAACCACTAATTGTATTAAATGTTTGTGAAAATGTATATTATAGAATACACCCCTACATATGCATATGTACAATGTATATTATTTGATATGTTCACCTTAATAAAGACGTTGAATATATTCACTTTGGATAATTAATCTAAATCTTGTACATGTGTAGTAGACTTTATACTAGTAGTCAACATATACTAAACGTACTAAATGCAAAGTGTTCTTGATATTTAGGTAACGTAAACTGGAGACACTTCCGTGTGAATTGCTTTGTACTGGTCGAACTTTCTTGCATTTCTGCCTAAATGAAAACATTCTTATTTCCAATTTATACTGGGGCTCTCCACAAGGACAAATCAATCTGTACACATCTAGATACATCTAGAATAAACTGGACTTCAGCAAATGCATAAAACGAGCGTAAGCGACTGCGCGTGTACATATAGTTGTGTTAATTGCACTCACACGCACACACCAGCGTGTTAATACTCGCAACTGGAGAAAAGTCAGATTGACCTACGATCATGTAAACACAATCTGCACTTCATGTGCATGGATCTGGCTATAGTAAATCTTCGAAATAAGCTCCCCGTTTCGCGGGGTTTTTACTCATTAACGCGTGTTGTCAAGTAGTACTCTGCGTCGTACGCGACACACTGCAATTCACGCAGTTGCATGTGATAGGCTGTTCCCGCGATCGTTCTTGTCACTGGGAAAAATTGACCAGTCAAAACGATCGTCATGCGTCAGCTGTGTCGGGTCTGAATTACGCGTACGCACGGACTGCGTAGAAGCACAATTGTTTGAATATTCTGGACGCGATTTTCAGGGAGCTTATTTATAAGATAGACTTTAGATGCATGTAGATTAGATTAAACTGGACTTCAGAAAATGAACAAACGAGCGTAAGTGACTGCGCCTGTACATTACGTGTAGTTGTGTTATTTCAACTCACACGCACACCCCATCGTGTTTATACACGCAACTGGAGGAAAGTCAGATTGACGCACGATCATGTGAACACAGACATGCACATGAATCTGGCTGGATGCATATAGATTTGACGCTTCCGTGTGGAGAGCCTCACTATGGTGCTAAACAGCACCACTTGACGGATGTCGCTATGTTGAGTAGTTACTATTCTCTTTAGGCGCTTTCTTGTAACAAAACAGTTTGAATACAAATGTTCATTCTGACACCCTGGTCACAAAAGCCGCAAAAACCGCAACGCCGGTATTACATGGGTATGACACTGTTGAATGCTTGTGATGCCTGGTCGGACGCCGGTGTGACCATAACTGAATACATAGTATACAACCGCAAGGTTTTAACTCGGAATTAAATTCTTGCGGCATGCTTCCTGCAATCTTTACGGCACACGGACACCGGTCGGACACCGGCCGGTGTCCGATCGGCGTCTGCTGAATTGACGCCGTAAACACACTGTAACCTCGACGCAAGGTTATGTGACCAGGGTATGAAAGGGAGACCCGTAAACTAATCGGCAACAGTTTGTTATCTGCACAGGTTGACACAATCTGATGGTGATAAATGGCTAAAACAAATTCGATTTTGATGGCTTGAAATAGGAGAAAGTAATACATTGACTGATGAGTCGACTTGTACAGATATCTGAACCACGTTGTTGATTTATTTAATTATCTCCCCATCGTTCAATGAACTGAAGACATGACTGTATTATCTCGACGATATCGAGTTACTAGTAGTAAAACTAATACTAAAAGTACTTAAGTACTATTGTCAATTATATAGATATATACACTTTTGTAAAGGAAATTATATTCATTATTATACAATACATCTTTATTATGTTCATGAAAGTTCATATGTGTTGGTATAACACGATGGAAATTATAAAATTGAACAGTGTAGAATAAGAAGTACCTTTCGGTACTTGACCTAAGAACAGTCTCGTAGACTCTCAGATGCTTGTGTCACAACCGTCTCTTACAAATCTTTCACAGGAGAAACTGAGCGTGCTCTAAAAACACACTTTAACGAACATAAAAGAGCTCTTCAGAAGTCTAATATTATCATTGAGTCTCTTGGACACAATAGGGATCCATACAGTGTTAAAATTCTTGACAGGGATTCTAGTTACTTTGTAAGAGGTGTTTAAAAGGCAGCATCTACAGTTGAGCGAAACACCTTTTTCAGTACAGTGTGTTTTCGGCCCAGGTCAAAAAATGTTAGTAGTTTTTAATATTGTCAAACTATATAGTAAAAATATGAAATCCTGAAAATTTCACGATTATTGGAAAAACAGAAGTAATTAAAAAATTTAATTGAAAATCGCATAGCGTCAAGTTTTGAATTATACGAAAACAGCGGCGACACATTTTCAATCAGACTTAACACAGTACGGGAATTGTCACTCTTTCAATAAAAGTGATTACCACTCATCTGCATCAACGTTGGCTAATGTTACCTGTTGTTATTGATTAGTATAGTTCCATTATAGGGCCTCATTTTCTCAGCGACCAGGATATAGCAGTGTAACGACACTAGGCAAAATATTACGGCTATTCGAAAGCATGGATAAATTCATTTCGGACAGAACTCGGTTTATTTTCAAAGTTTTTTAGAATATACCATATACAATGTCATTAAATCGGATGCTATTTTAAAGAAGACTTACTACAGATTTTAAATGTTAAAAAAAATCATTCAAATACCTTGAAAGAATTGGAAAATTATATTTTGTCTGCCTAAAAATGAAATGATTTCAAATGTAGATCATTTGCATATCAAAATGACCGTGTTTTGAAGAGGAATCTTTAAAAAGTCAATTTCAAATCATATAGGTAAAGCACGCTTTAGAAAGCCTAATGTTTTGTACCTTTCCGCACTAATTTAATTTTTTGGGTTATAGTGAAATCTTTGTTTTGCCGTTTTGGTTAAAAATTATGCAAATTTCATGTTAATTAACACATAATTTCCAAACCATTCAATGAAATGCTTGCAAAAATGAAATCCAGATGCTTCAGATATTATTCTATCAGCAGAATCCATGTTCAAAAATATCAAAATCAAAACTTTCCGGACCACCGATTTCTGTTTAATGAATAGAATAACACAATAGGATGAACAGGTCACGTGACGCTCGCCGCTACACTAATATGTCCATAAGCTTATTTTAAGTTGATTTTATAGGACACTCCTCCCAATGTAATTTAACAACATGCATAATTCTTCCAAACATTAAAAGTGTAACTCAAAACCCTAAACATAGAACAATTCTTTATACAGTCATCATGGGAAATTTAAGAGATAAATGTACTTTTTGATTGTTTTGATTTATAACTATTCTAAAATGTTGTCTGAAACAAGGTTACCAAAATATAATTCTTTGTTATCATGATCAATATTTGCAATTTCTCAGCAAACTTATTATTCAACAAAATAAGGGATCAACATTTGATGCTGTTGTTGATCAATCAAGGTTTATCTGTTTAAATATATAACATTCAATAATAATTAAACAAAAAAGGATTAAATAAAGGATTTAATTGTATGAAAAAAGACAGATAACATTAAACCATCAGACAGCGAAGGTTGAAAATCCAGGGGTGAGATACACTGAAAGCCAAAAGGTAGTCAAGCTTGCTCCTATTATGGAGTCCAGTAAGTTGACTCTATGTCAGTATTGACTCCATTTGGGGAGTCACTTATATCATGACTCTCCAAAGGAGTCACTTAAACTCTTTTAAGGGGTGAAAGCACCTTACTCATTGTTGCATTTTTGCAAATTCAATTTGTACCATAACTTTTGAACAAAGTACTTAAAGTTAATAAAAGTATACATTTCCAGAAAGGAATTTTCACAAGGAACATGATGGTGATGTTGATTTTTAACCAAAAAACAAATTTTTTGAGAAAATCACGAAAAACACATTTTTTTGCCATTTGGGTTTCCAACCAAGCTAAAAATAGCATTTTTTGAAAAATGACCTAGGAACGGGTATTTTAATTTTAAACACCCACTCGCATGTTGCGTCTTTTTTACTTTTTTGGATTTTGGCCAATTTTTTGATTTTCATCCCAAATAAGGTAAAACAATGGCCAAAAATGGAAAAAAGTGAATTTTTGACCTTATTTGGCATGAAAATCAAAAAATTGGCAAAATCCATTTAGTGACCCCCGGTACTAAAATTTTGTGACCCCCCTCTCAATCGGGACATTAGAATTATCTAATCGGGACGACTCAAAATACATAGAAAACATCCAGCGAAATTTGCCGTTATATCATTAGTTTTCAACAATACGGCCGTGTTTACAGTTTCAATCAAAAACTTGCAGACCATCATTAATGTATTTGTATAATTGATCATTCAAAATGATATGATTACAGAAAACACGGTAGATTTACACGGATCTGTCTGTTGTTACAGCCCTTTATTTTCAAGCGCTACACAGAAATCATAGAGCTGTCAGTGTTTGTTATGGTCAATATCGCACATCCCTAGCCCTATCTATCTATGTCGACCGCGGTCGGAAGCCATGATGAATTTTCTCCACTGCTGTCTGTTTAGCATGAGTTTGAGAAGTTCGTTTTGATCAAT
>JXSR01S037836.1:33570-43872 GCA_000969725.1 Ophiothrix spiculata
TTGAACCTGGCCATCAAATGAGATCACTTAAGCTGCTTCTGGTAGCCAATTAGATAGCCTTTCAAATAAGAGAAAGGTTGTGAATTTAAAATTTTAGTTCCCTCATGATATTGCTAACAAAAATGTATATTTTTTTCTGTTACAACCTGTAGTCAAGATGTACACATCACCCTCCACCAAGTGCCAATAATAAAAAAAAAAAACTGTTGCATTATTAATGTTTGACGGGACGCCAAGACAATTTTTAAGAGATATCCTAGTTGGTGAGATAGCATATCATCTAAATGGCAGAATCAGCACACAAGCAGTTTAAGACTACCCAGATTTTAATACAGGTCAAAAAAAAAAACAAAAAAAAAACAGTTTTTTCTAAACTTAACTTCTTTAAAAATTATGTTGTATCAATTGAGCTGGTAAGGTAATTCTAATTTCCAGATTTTCCTTTGAATATGAAACTGTAAGAAAATTGCAAAAAGATTATTACAATGTAGGCCTATTCTTTACTTTCCCGTTTCCACCAAAGATATCGAGTCTTTGATTAAACTGTTTATGCTTACTATGGAACATTAGCAATATTTTAACCTATTAAAGCATAACTTTTATCTAAAATATTTATGAATTATTCTTATCATATGAAAATATAAAAATATCAAATGTTCTTGAACATGAAGTATGTCTTTTGTCAATTTTATCTCACTGCATTGTTAATCTTCATCGAATCATGAAAAACTATTTGCGCTGGAAAATGGTGAAATCGGCCTAAGTAGTTTTTACCTGTCTTTACTTAAATGGTCGTAACTATTGAACCTGGCCATCAAATGAGTTCACTTAAGCTGCTTCTGGTAGCCAATTAGATAGCCTTTCAAATACGAGAAAGTTTGTGAATTTAAAATGTTTAGTTTCCTCATGATATTGCTAACAAAAATGTATATTTTTTTCTGTTACAACCTGTAGTCAAGCTCTCAGTCTGGCAAACTCGTCAAGCAATGATTTGCACGTTATTCAGGTGGGCTTGACTAGTTTACAAGCTAGTCAAGCCTGGCTTGACCAACGTCAAACTAGTCAGGCAAGCTGGACTAACCTGCATGACTAGTTTAAAGTTAGTCAAGCAGCTGCTTCACTAGTTAAAGTTTTCAGTGCATATAGGTTTGGTGTAGTCCACCCATGTACAGTTGTTACAGCGATTTTAAGGCCTTGTTAATTAGTTATCCATTGTACATATTTACCACAAAACACAATCTTATAAAGAAGAAAGGTACATAATTAGGTTAAAGGAGCTTGTCCAATTTTTCAAAATTTAGTTTTCAATGTCGTATGAAAGATTACAACTCAAGAGTTTTAAGTTTCATTTTAAAAAACACTTTTCTATTTCAGAGCTACCTATATTTAACTCTATAATATTAATTATGGTTACCATATTAATAAGACATAAACGGAAAACACCAAAGGGTTATGAGGAAAATATGAGCAACCTGTTAGTTGGTACCAAAGGTTGAGACAATCGGCCCATGATGCTCCTTTAAATGACACATATAAAGTACATGAATAACTTTGATTTGTTCTGAGTTTGTATTTTGCTTTTATCGCTTTATTAGTTTTAATGCTGAAGAACCTGTCACAGATGGGATAGTTACCACTTCTGTATATGCTATTGACAAGGTGAATCCACGGAAGAAATGGAAACCCCTCTATAAGAATAATGAAGGTGAGTGTTTGTGCTGTAATTAATTACAAAATGCCATTGTGAATGCAGCTACTTTATCCAGGGCCGGTGCCAAATGGAGAGGGGAGGGGGTTGGGATATAGGGGAATTTTTCCCAAGTCACAAGCTTTACCTCCACACTTATGTTATAGTGTTTGGTTGTAAACAATTATGGGTTGTAAACTTCAAACTTACACAACCGTAAATGGGACCTTTATTATTTTGCATTCACTTCTGTGTGGAATGTTCACGTTCTACACATTTGATTGCGAAAGCCAATACTCTGAACGGAAACGATTAAACTTACGTGAAAAGTAGCTAGACATGTGAAAATTACCGTTTGAAGGTCTTTTTACGTGAGCGAACGTGTATTACGTGTGTTCTATTGAAAATCCTATTAAAGGCTGACTGACTGACTGACTGACTGACTGACTGACTGACTGACTGACTGACTGACTGACTGACTGACTGACTGACTGACTGACTAAATAAATAAAATTAACCCATCACCCAACCAACCAACTAACAAACAAACAGACAGATAAAATAATACAAATAATTAAATAAATAAGTAAATTATCAATCAAACAAACGAACAAACAAACAAACAAATAAATAAACAAATAATAAATAAATACAATAGATCCTCTGGTAAATGGTTACTGCTATCTAGCTTTTATCATTTATGACTTGTTAACCGGTATCTCCATCGATCTATTCATTTCTCAAATTACTTCTTTATTAAAATGACATTGCCATGACGTGTACGTGGAAATCGCAAACTCTCCATTGTAACACAATAAACACTCTTTCATCGAGAGTAAACTGCATCTGCTTTGTTTCTTTTTCAACATCCATCTGACAAGATTGCTAAAGATCATGAAGAATGCACTTTCTGCATGATAGGATAGTTACATAATTGGTATCATAAGAACAATGCACTAACACCAGTGGGTGCAAATCAATTATTACATAACAGTTTTCACACACTTTCCACATGTTTCATTGCTATTGTTTGTAAATGTTATTCAGAAACGTGTTTCTATCGCTTTATTGAAAAATGGCAAACAATTGCATATATCTGCAGATTGACAACAGCTATCGTGATTGGGTAAATTGTACTAGAAAGATAAGTCCTTTATCTTGAATTTTACATCAAATTTGTATACATTACGACACGATTTCATGTCTTAAACAATCAATTTTTGAGTGTTACACTTTTATTGAGACGCCCTGCATTTATAATCTATACAGATATAACATGTGGAAGCTATTGGACTAAGTTTTGGAAAAAAAAAGTCTTCAATTGGTCGAAGGGTTACATAATTCTTATTGCAGTTATCGCCCACTGCACGCTACACCACAGGGTAACAGAGATGACAATCAGAGCTCAAAACACGGCCCTAATCATAGCGAAGTATGTGGACAAAAACGAATATTCATGAGTTAGACTGCTCAAAAGACTCATCAATAAATAATGAATACATGTGTAAATAACAATTTTCATGCTAGACTAATTTCATGATGTCTTGCGTGAATGATGAACAAAAGTCGAGGACGCATTTTGAAAAATGCTGCCAAGCTTGCACCCAATTAAGCGTAATACACATCAAGGGCGATGTCAGGATTTTTCGAGTAGGATTATTCATAATGCGTGCTCGTTTTTGTCATTGGAGCCACTGATCACGCGATCAGCCAAGACACGTTAACCAGCGACAATTGAGACATGGTAATCAAATGAGCTATGAAGTATATGGGGATAAAGTGTCAGGGACCTGGCTACATCGCGACCATGCATTGCTAAACCAAGTCTTACGTGTTTTTTCAATGTACTCTATCAGGTCTTTTGAATTATCGTATGCTTATGGTGTAACGAGAACGAGAATTTCATGATCTTGATTGACATGTGTGTTCAAAGTTGATAGGGTAAAGGAAGCGAGCGTGATGGGCCAATGAAAATTGGTATGTCGAAACTCCATAGTGAATTCGCTGAACGGGTTCTTGTTACAAAATATACCTAGTGAGGTTTACCCGTTGGTCTTTTGAGTTCACGAAAATAAATATCACATGAAAGCTTAATAAATCAGGAACAAAATGGTAAATGTTCAAAACAAATTGACCGGTTAGTTTTGATACAGCGATCTTGTTAAGTTATCATCCTATACCCCAAACACGGGAAGATATCTCGATGCCATGCATCAATTACGAGCATTGTGTGCATTGTATAGGAAATGTTGCTGATAACTGCAATATGTATGACTTTATATTTCACTTTCAGATCGGAAAGAAACTACTTTTGGCAATAAAGACCACAAATTGATTACAAATAGCAATAACACATTACCTATCTCTTCAAGATGCTTTTATGTTTTATACGTAACAAGGAAAAACCCAAGGGTTTAAACTTTTGAAGTCATTACAAGACAGATAGTATTATTGTTACTATTTTTGCTTCCCTTATCTAAAGCAGATGGTTTAAAAGAGGAGTAAAGGAAACAGTATATGTTAAACGTGAGCAACCATATTTGAACAGAGGGGGAGGCCTACGTCACAATTTATCTGGAACTTTCAACTCAGCGATCAAGAAGATCCCGAAAAGTTTTGAGAACTCCTAGACCCGGTGTAATGAAATACAGTGTCCGTGTGACTAAGGGTCCTAGCTGCTATTCAATTGTGTAGAACGTACTTGTACATGTGAGATTAATTAATTATTGATTGCGACTTATTCCATGTAGTTAAATTAGACCCGGACTCCTGGTTATGGGAGACACTCAAGTCTCATTACACCGGTAACGGGTCACAGACCAATTGCCGGAACACAACCATTTGGCTAAAGGTTGCGCCCTAGGTCGGGTCAACGTTTCCCACAAGTACATGTACGTCGAAAACCAGTAGAACAGTTCTTAGTTCAATTTCATATTGATTCACATGTTGTTTTTAATATTTAGAGCTTGCGTCATTGCAACATCTATCTACACAGACAGAAACAGAAAGGAGTAAAAAGCCCGAAGAACCCGTGAGATTACCAAAACGCATACAAGAGCAATCACGTATGACCAAACGGCAAAAAGAAACGTTTGTTAGCGCATATATCAACCCAAGTGACGAAATAGAGTGCCAAATATGGGATTTTGCTGGTCTGGACGCGTATTACTCGACCAACCAGGTACGTTTTTAATGACTCATTTTATGACCCTTTCAGCATTACATCAAAATGTTGGACATAATACATTTTGAAATAAAGCATACTTCATAAGGTGGGGCTGTGTGGGTGTGTGTATGCAATGGTGTATGTATGTATGTAGGTATGTATGCATTCTGAATTCTGATCATCCTCAGGTCCGTCACGGTGTGTGTTCGTCACTTGAAATACACATGCGCAAAAGAAGGGATTACCAACGCCGGTGTGATTTAATACAGCGACCGTGTGACTGAGTGTCCTAGCTTCTATTCAGTTGTGTAGAATGTACTTGTACATGTGCGATCAATACATCATTGATTGCGACTTTCCGTATAGTTCAATTCAACCAGTGACCAGGACTGTAGGTCAACCGTTCTTATTGTCCGGGTTGTGCAGTAAAGTATATGCTAACGACTCTAACGCAACATTAGTTTCACGCTTTACTCCGTTATGGTCTATGGAAGGAAGACTACCATTTCAGGGGGACTTAGATTCCTTTCACACCGGACTCCTGGTTATATGGTAGATACTCTTATTTCTGATGAACACGGTCGTATGATCAAGGAGATTTGATAGGTTGCGCAAACTGTCGTTCGGTCAAACCGAACGGAAAACTGGACAACGCCATTCAAAATGTGACTTCATGCATTGAATGTCTCGTAAGCCATAACGCGTATACAGCCATATTTCCACTGTTTAATATGGCAATGAACGATTAGATCATTCAACTTATTCATGATTATTTCATATTTGAATGAAACTTGTGTCATTGAAAATTAACAGGCATCTAAATTAATGTTCACTCATAATGTACAATGGCTTTTTCTATTCAATGTTGCATATTTGCACAAATATCTAGCGATTATTTTGGAGCTTTTGCATACGTGAATTGAACTTTTCTGATTTCCAATTCACTTGCGTGTTTAAGATTGTCATCCACAACATCAGATTGCGCAGGGGAATTTATGAAGAAATACAGTTCAAATTGGTTCAGATATAAATAGTAAAGCTCGTTTTAGTGTTTATATCTTAAAACACCTTAACATAATCAGTTACGTTGCCCTCTATTAACAAGTGTCAAAAAGAGTTAGAGGTCCAGCCTCTAACTCTTTGATGGATGGATAGGGGGAGGAATGTCTCACTATTACACTTCTTCCCATGTTTATTCATTAATATTGATTTATCCAATTGCTTTTCACATAATTAACAAAATAATAGTATATCTACGTTGGGTATATTGTGTAATTCAGTACGGTACATTGATACGTTAAATATTAGCGCTCTCGTTCTCGTATTCGAAAACGCGAACGGAATTTGTGCAACCTGTCCATTAAGGTTTTGGCCTAGATTGGTTTTGGTTGAGCTAAATGAGCTCTGTATGTGCGAATGGTTGTCAATGACAATTATGTAATGGTCACATCATTTGACAAAGAGAATTCTCCTGTCCTCAGAGATCACACTACTGTGTGAAATCACATCAAATAGCCTACAGCCACTAAACATTACGTATGTAGTTTGGAAAACTGCTTGTTCTATTACCAGGCACACGTGTGTTACGTGCCAAGGCTGTAAAGCCGAACACCGGGCCTCCAAACAAAATTGGTTGAGCTAAATGAGCTCTGTATGTGCGAACGGTTGTCAATGAAAATATGCAATGACAATTATGTAATTGTCACATCATTTGACAAAGAGAATTTTCCTGTCCTTAGAGATCACACTGCTATGTGAAATCACATCAAATAGTCAAAACCACTAAACATTACGTATGCAGTTTGGAAAACTGCTCGTTCTATTACCAGGCACACGTGTGTTACGTACCAAACTGTAAAGCCGAAAACATACTCGGCCTCCAAACAAAATTTTCGCTACCAAACATTGGTCGTGACGTCAAAATGACGAGTGACTCCAAACAAAATAACTTCAACACCGAGTTGAGACCAAATAAAGTTTCGCTTTAGATTGCACATGCTATTGAATTGCCATATACATTGGACCAAATGTTTGCTATCCGTTCATACTTTAAGTTTGATGGCAAATATTTGGTGGCGTCACGACCAAATGTTTGGTAGGAAAACTTTTGTTTGGAGGCCGAGTATGTTTTCGCCTTAACTTGTGCCGATCTGCAAACGAGTTTGCAAAACGGATTAGTTTTCGAGTAACAGTACTGAAGTGCAAACTTTCTCCAGTTAGGGGACTAAAGAAATGATCAGAGAAAATCTAATTATGTTCTCTTACGGTACGTGAGCGCATATATTTAAAAGACTATGCATATAATAAAAATAGTAGTAGTAATAACAAGATATAGTTTGGTGCTCTGCACCAATGTGTGTCTCGCATGCATGCATGATGTTGACTAGGGGCCTACGGTTCCGGTCTATGGCTTCCAATAATTTGTCACCTCCTCTCACCGAATGATTTTTTTCTTTTAAATTTTTGCAAGTTCTCACTGAATCCCCTTCCCCCTCTTTTTCAACATGCTCACTGGTTTCATAAATACAAGGCACAACCAAATAACCCCCATTTTCCGAGGCAAATGCTGAATGACCCTTTTAAATATATTGTTTGCAAACTCTCACCGAATGACACTCTTTCCAACTCTGCTCTTTTCAGAAAATAAATATTCTCGCTATAAATAACCACCTCTTTTCATATTTCATTAGAAGATTTTGGCGTACGCATCTCTTCAACTTTATCATAATAGCTCTTTTTGGCGCAAGATCAAAAACCTTAGCAAGAACACTGCTAATCCCCCTTGAATAACCATCGAAAGTCTAAGGCCCTCCCCCTTCTGAGGGCTGAGGCTGTTGCCGCACACAGTCAGGGCCACTCGTTCAATTCAACGTGTACGCTTCTTTGAGCGATCACGCTCAATGCAGCGTAGTATTCACGCTCAATGAGGAGATATGTCAAGCGCATGCATGTTTGGTCAACGTTTCGCTTCACTACACCGTGTCACTCAAAGCTACACTAAATATTTTCGTTCCTTGTAAATGTCTCCAGATTTTAAAGTTTTGGCCGGGTCATAAAACAATTCACCGGGGAATTCATTTGTGGCAACGGCAAAAGCATGGTTGTACGTCGCAAGTACGCCTCATTAAGCGCGATCGCTGAATTGAGCGATGCCAACGTTACTGTCAATTAATTATATCATGGGCGATTAATGTAGGATCAAAATGATTGATTAAGAGTTGCTTTAATTGTTATCAACAAAATTGTGCATGTTTAGAAAAAAATAGTAATGGGGAAAAACCTTCTAAAATTTTTATTCTGGGTTAGTCGCACTTTTATCATACAATACTAAGATTTGACGAATGTCAGTAATGACATTTTCTTAAATAACTTTCGATGCCCATAGTTACTAAATCTGTCTGTATTGCCATTTCTACATTAATAGATAAAGAGACTGCAGAATAAAGAAATCCATCTCCTCAGAATTGAATAACCTCTAGCATTAATCCACTGGAACACAGGAGGAATGTTGCCTCATTTTATGTGTTCTACAGACACACACATTTTGCAACCATCAATTGAGTTTTTCAGTTTTGTTATGACCATCTTTCGCACGTATTCGAACAGGAGAAAAAACAACCAAAAATCGTAACGAAAAATACCCTTATCATTGTTTATACCAACATGATCAAAGATACATGCTAGTCAAACTTGGTGCTCAATTCAATAATCCAATTAAAAAGTGGTTCTTTCTTCATTCACAGCGTTGTACTTGCAGGTACATTTTTTCCACTTTTCACTAGATATACAACAATATGTTGAGTTGAAGTCTAAAATTACCATTTTTTATTTTCCAACACAATTAATGTGTAGCACATTTCTACAATCATACATTTCTTATGTAAAGAATCTCCAATATGATATTTGTCACGACTATCTTTGAAACGTATACGTATTATACAACGAAAATACAAGCAAAATGTTAACGGCTGCTATTTATTTCTTTGTTCATACAATGTTAACATTCTATCCACCCGTGATCATGTTGATACTCAATTATATGATCTAATTAAAACAAGAAGTTTATTCTATCTTGACAACGTTATTATACTTGATTTCACAGTACATTTTCCACTTAAGTTGGTATCCAAACAATTTGCCTTGCCCTATGTTGAAAGTCTGTTTGATTTTAACCTTGAATAACAGTAATTACATTCTAAGTTGGGTGTACATAAATGAGACGAGGCAAAGATCCCAAAGTCAAAGTATATAATGGAACTCTTTTACAAATTTACTATTATTATAGATGTTTCCAGACTGATCTATATATTTGACGCGCACATCAGTTACCATGCAAAATAGTTGTCAAGTTGTCGGGGTGCAACTGTCAGTTATTATAGTATGATAGAGCAAGGTTGCGTTTAGTTTAGGAAACTGTTTGACATAAGGTGCGCATAACGGGATACCCCCGCAAACATTTACTACATTTTTAAAGTTGTGTAGGGAATAAACGCAAATAATAAATAGCGATAAAAGTCGTTCTTCATAACTAAAATATTCAAAAGACAACCAGAGAATACAAGAGGAACCGGCGATGTTGCTTATTGCAGCAGGCACGCTCTATCCAGCAATACAGGCACTCGCCCAATCGAGCGTACCGCTGCATGTAGCAGTACGCTCGATCGGGCGAGTGGCCCCGACTGCACATTCCCGTTACGTTCTGGAATTTGATTTTGATTGGCCCAGGCTCATAGTGCAAAATTGAAAAATATGTACATGTATCAACGATTTTTTAATAAAACTTTTAAAAACTGGTGAAAATCAAAGTAAACAATTAGAAGGAAAAGAACACAGTTTCTAACGGCTACCGGGATTATCATTTAAAATGTCGGTGGCACTTTTAAGCTTCCGTAGGAATTTTACAACTATATTGTGTGTACCGCCCATATCCATGACCAGCTATCGCGTGATGGATGCATGAAGCGAGTCTCGCAAAAGAATTTACGTATTACCTTTCACATTCAATAATTATAAAAATAATAATCCGTATATATTTTGATTTTGGGGGGTTGATCGCTCAACCCAAACGGTTTTGAAATGTTTATGTTTTTATAGCCCTACATGGACGGAATTTTAATTTTAATTTGTTGAACTATAGTAAAAAGTCAATATTTTTGAATGAGCGGTTAACTTACTTACAGTTCACTCTACATGTTATAGCCTGATCTCGGTGTAATCTATTTATAAATTAACGGTTTTAAATGAATTACAGGAGGATTTTAGAAATCGTGTACGATCTCAATAATTATCAGCATTATCAGAAAAAATATTATAAATGTCATGAACTTGCTTGCAATGTACCTCTGATTTATTTTAAATGACAATTATCAGGCTTTACCTATCACGTGCTCCTCCATAAATACATGGTCGGCGCTGAACACAACCCTTATAGTCCCGCCCTGCTGGGCGA
>JXSR01S037843.1:0-14014 GCA_000969725.1 Ophiothrix spiculata
GTGGTCAACCCCATAGAAAAGCATATAAACTTACGAGGGTGAAAAATTTTAAGGCGCCCCCCACCTTTTCGCATCAGGCCCCCCCCCTTACAAGTGTTTGTGAACGGTCCCTAATTAAGCTAAGTAATGATCTGAAAAGGTTAATTATTTCAAAGACTTCTCATGCATTCATATGATCGCTAGATTAATAAACCATGTTTTAATTAAGCTAAGTAATTAACTGAAAGAAGCTTGAAACTGGTGTCTTTCAATACTCCATTGAAAACCGGTTTGAAAATACATTTTTGTTAACATATGCATGAGGACATTTCACAAATAAGAAGGTATTTGGGAAGATAACAAGTCGACATTCAAATTACGGAATTTAAAAGCGCCGATCATTCATTCAAATTTGTTGAACGCAATAATACTTTTGTTAGGCTAAGTACTCATAAACACGAACCTCAAAATAGCCGATTGGAACTGATGATACTTAAAGTTGATTTTTTTTTTTCTAGAAAAACAAATTGTCAACGCAGATATTGTTTTTACATAATGTTAAAAACATGTTTAGATTATAATGCAGTGAAATAAGCTTGACCTTTCTTAAAAAGCTTTAAAAGGAGTCTGGAATTTCGCATCCCATGGATTTCTTTGAAGTTGCTTTTCAACATATGGTCATTTTGACTCTTCTGCTTCATCTTTTGCCAGGTAAGGTCTGTTTATTTTAGCTGAAGCGTTTTTGTTTTTGTCTCGCCTGAAAATTTTCAGGAAGAGACATAGCGATCCGATTTTCTGTCCGCCGTCCGGCGTCAGGCGTCCGCCATCCGGAGCATATCTCGGAAACCGCATGCCCTACGTTAATGATATTTGGTGACTGGGTAGTAGACCCGGAGCCGAACTGGATCCAGCAAAAATTTCGGCGCAAAATATGCTAATTAAATACCTAATTTGCATAATTTTTGCATAAAATGGTTTAAATGGCATATTTTACAAACCGTGCACCCTACATTCATGAAATTTGGTGGGTAGGTAAGGATAGAGCTGCGCTTGTGCCAGCTGCAATTTGAGCGCAAAATATGCTAATTAAGTACCTAATTTGCATAATTTATGCATAAAATGTTGCTTAATTTTCAACTTTGTCCTATTTCAAAGATTAAGGTGTCAAATTGTACCCTTGGGATCCACCCCACAAATGAATGATTAAGTAGGCGGTCAATTCAGTAGGCGGTCGATACGCAGGCGAGACTACTGGTTCGCGAACCATCTTGTTCAAAATAATGTTAATTATGTTAATGGCTTTCGATTTAAGAGTTTAATTTTATCATGGGGTTTTCCTGGGCTTTTAAATCATAGATTTACAAATTGTGTTCAAAGCATTAAGAATATCAAAACAAGTTGTTACCAGAGTTCCATACGATAACTCGTAGTGATTGTTGGTAAGTCTTGTTTCCACGATCTTTTGATTTATCGGTGTGATGAAGGAAGATAATGGGATATTGCAATTCCATATCTTGAAAATACGTTTTTATCCAAAAGAGGTTCATCTTTTCTAACAGGAAAAGAATTTGAGAGAACACAAAATGTCTGTAAATGTTTGTAAAAATGACACAAAGATAAAAAAAAATGAATGCCCCATAATCTTCCTATCTACTGCCGCCTTCTTATTTGCAAATTTCCTTAAAACTCTTATCAAGTGACTTCAGACTTTCCGTGTTCAATCAAAGCTACAGTCAACTATCATGGAATTGGTAGTTAATCATTCAAAGACTATTATATAGGAACTGAATTTATAAGTATCCAGTTAACTAATTGAGTGAGATAACTTTGAACAATTTTATATAATGGTATTTCCAGGATGGCAGCATGGGCAAGTTTGGTCTCTTACATCAATATGACTATGAAAATGAGAAATAACCAATTTGAAATCTATTGTAGTTGTATTTATTAGGATTATAATTCTCCTTTTTTGGTAACATTGTATTTTCACTGCAGTTAATCACAGAACTGTGTATTTTTACTGATTTCATCTAAAATTCAGGGTTTTCTTTGTATGCGCAAGCTCGTATTTGCGAGGGAGGGAGAGAAACGGATGAATCCAATGTCTTACGTGGTGCTTTGCCGTATGGAAACCCGTGTGACTGTCAGAGAGTAATACTGGGAGGTGTTAATGTATTGACTCCTACGAGACCAGTCAAACCAATTTATACCGATAAGGTAGTTCCTACAAACAATATCAACAAACTATTTGGACTTGACTGTACATGTGAGTATGAAACAATGTTACACAATTCGACTTACTCTTCATTGTTAATAGAAACTTTAAAAAATACATAGATTTCGATGTTTTTGAGGTTTTTTTTACACAATACCCAAACTGAAACTTTACGTATTGAGCAAAACTTCTATCATATTTATATAGAATATGTCCTGCACCATATATCATGAAAAGATTCTGTGAAAGTAGTTTGATACCCTTTTCTAATGTCTCTGTCGATAAATAAAAGAATAGGCTCTTGCAGACTAATCAGGTCATGACCCACTAAACAAACAGTCGTCTGCATAGTGCATGTTACACTTCAAGTCGCTTAATTCTGAAATAAACTGATTTTTAGCACCCTGGGGTGATTGGAGTTCTTGTGGCTTTTGTTCTGCAACTTGCAATAGAGGATCCATGACTAGAAGAAAATACTGCAAGCACGGTGCTTTATGTGAAGGGGAACCACCCATAGAAAAGCAGATATGCAATAAAGGCAGATGTCATAAGAGAGGATTTTGATTACTTAAATGAAGAAAAACATGTTGTGCATTTAACTATCTTAAGTTTGTAGTAAAACTGCAATCTTTGACCTTTGTGTACATATTATGTATTTCGGTTGCTTCGGAATGCGCAAAAATTCGTTTTTTTTTTCAATTAGTAATTTAGGGTTTTTGGTGTGTGTGTGTGTGTGTTTTTTTTTTTTTTTGGGGGGGGGGTCTTTTTTTGCTTTTTTATAAAATGTCAAAGTCAACAGAGCGCAAGAAAATTAATTCAATACCACGTATGACAGGCAATCTGTACTGGACAAAACAACTTACTCCGTAAGTAAGTCATCTTTCATTTACTCTTTGTTAAAGAACCTCGGTAATGTCCACAGACCAAGGAACGCCGAAGGCGCGAGGCGCTTGCCATCAGCGAAAAGTTTGCCTGCGCAAACTTTGAGTCCGAGGGAGCGCAGCGACCAACTCTTGTTTTTTATTTATAACATGATAAGTGGGTTGGAGTTTAATAGTTTGTTTCACTATACTAGTACAGTTTCTTGGTCTGTAACACAGACTATCTTTCATTCTATTTTCGTCTAACCGTAGCTACATGGATTAATTGGTCGGTTTGGGGTGAATGTTCAACTACATGTGGCAATGGAACACAAATCAGGGTCAAAGAGACTTGCATGAATTCTGATTTCCCAGAAATTCCTTGCAAAGGTCAAAAGCCGGCTGAAATTAAGGACTGCAATAATGGACAATGCCGTAAGTTTAGCTTTGAAAAAAAAACCACCAAATGAATAAGAATGAGATATAAAATATATAGACCCTTGCTTCGAAATGTCCAAAGAATCTTGTTTATTCAATATATGTTTACGTTTCAAATTTGGTCTGAATATTGGCGAACAGCGTGAGTATATAGTAATGATGTGTTGTAAAATCCAGGATTCCTACACTGAAACAGGGAAGAAGTATCACAGATCCCAGAAAAAGTATGATTCGTGCATGTGTTATACAGGAGGGTACTTTAAATCACACCATACCTCTTTATTATCATAGTTTGTTCAAGAATTACAATCGATGGTAAGTAAGAGGAGCTTGAATTACATATAAACCCAATTAAAGTAGGAAAACAAGTCTACGCAACATCACTTAACTTGATTTTGCTGACGAAATTGAATTACGCTCTGATATGGCATCATGCACACTATCTCAAGATTACAGTGAAGAAAGTGTCAACCAAGGTCAAAGTAGTAAAATTGACATCAAGATTTAAAAAAAAGAAAGGCTCAGAATTTGAAAGCCTGTAACAAGCTCAACATTACCAAGAACATGGACCAAACCAACAGCAGGGCCCTACCAGAGTGAGAGTCCCATAAAAAATTATGAATTAAATAGAATTCTTACGGAATTCAAAATGTATTTATCCGGTAAGTTGGAACCATACTGATCAAAAAATGCAACCTCATAATGTTTGTTTCTTGCTTACAGCCATGCTGGGTGATTGGGCTTCTTGGAGTGAATGTTCTATAACATGTGGTAATGGAACAAGAACCAGAGTCAAGACCTGCTTGAATGCTGATTTCCCAGAAAGTCCATGCGAATTGGAAGGAGGCGACGACGAAAAAATAGATGAAAGCCAAGTCTGCAATCTTGGGCGATGCCGTAGGTTTAGCTTCATAACATTTAACCCCTGTGGCACTCACATGGGCGCACTACACTAAATAACTAGCACTCGCAATCCGGCATTTCTTAAATCAGCAAAATTGACTGCCCTTCTAAAATGAGGACTTCAAAACGTATGGAAGGGCAATATGTTTGGTGAATATTTTGATCTTATTATAAAGTAAGGTTTATTTAAAGATGCTCTGATGCCATTTTGATCTCCAGATTACTTTGGTAAAATTTACAGGGTTTCCTTAATTTGCGTTTGATTCTGGTAATACAAAATTCGGCCGTCAGTGATAGGGGGCGTTATTACTTCAGCGTCCTGTATCTTGAAACTTTTGCCTTGATGGTATACTTTTATCATCATTTTGTGTTAGAAGAGATCATAATCATCTGAGAAAAGGCAGTGTTGAACATTGTTGAAGCAACTAGTTGCTTTATTATTGAGTTTTCGGGTGTTTTTAGGAAGCCATTTTGTACAGTAAGCCAATGGGAAGCTATTTTGTGGTGTGTCGCCACATAGTGATGTGTGAGTGTCACCGAGTACCTTGACATTTTAGTGATTCTTGTACAAGCTACATGAAAGAATTTTTTTTTTATCAAACTGGCTAATCTCCTTCATTAAAACACCAGGGATAGCTCTTTCAAGTTTCAAATTCCAAAAAATCGGAACAGCTGATTCCAATTACGAATTGCATTGTAAAAGAAAAATCCAGAACCAGCTGAATCATGCTCTTTTAAACATGTTTATAAGAAACAATTTAAAACTCACCTGTTTGACCACATAGTTGTCTGAATTTTTATATTTTTAATTGTGTTATTTAGTTGTTACTTGTTTTGAGTTTGTACAGTAGCATTTAATCATGTTTTTCTTCATTTTTACAAAAATGCCCCCTTTGGAAATAAGTCTGTTACTTTGAGGTTATCCTTGGCATATGTTTAGGTCAATACTTTTAAAATATTACATGTGTATATTGTATGATTTATATACTATATCTATATGTGCAATTGTTTTCTATTGACTATATGATATGCTGAATCAAATCAAATCGGTGGTAAATTGGGTAAAAAAGGGGGTCTTTCTATAACAGAGTGCCAAAAAATGTGGGTCTATGGGCAAAATTCATAAGGTCTTTTGGGCCAAAATGGTCAAAAATTGAATTTAACGAAAAATTTTGACGAATTTAGCGAAGTTTTCGAACAATTACATCAAATCAAGAAAACGGTTGGTCTTTAAGGACACAGTTAACCCCTCATTTTTGAAAAATTGTATGCTTTGTAACTCAGCAACCGATAAGTAAATCCATATAAAAGTATACATTTCTAGATGTGGATTTTCATGTAGAAGATGATGGTTAGGTCAGTTTGGACCAAAATGTATGATTTTGGACCAAGGTCCAAAAAACCCTTGTTCTCTGACCATTAATTTGTAAACAACCTAACTAAATTTGGAAAAAATAAAAGTTGGACCTCGAATCCTTTATAGAATCTAGAAACACATGTCTTGGAACGTATTTCTCAAATTTTTGATTTTTGACTTACTTTTTGAAATATTGCCAATAATAGGTCCAAAATTGGCCCAAAGTATCATTTTTGGCCTATTTTAGGCCTATTTTTGGCAATATTTCAAAAAATAAGGTAAAAATCAAAAATTTGAGAAATGCGTTCCTAGACATGTGTATCTAGATTAACTTTTATTTTTTCAAAACTGACCTAACCATCATCTTCTACATGAAAATCCACGTCTAGAAATGTATACTTTTATATGGATTTACTTATCGGTTGCTGAGTTACAAAGCGTAAAATATTTCAGAAAATGAGGGGTTAACTGTGCCCTTAAGTGAAAAAGGTTGTTTTAGTGACAAGGAATTTTAGAAAAAGGGGGTCATTGAGTGACAGTTGGTAAAATAGGAGGTCTTTTGGTGAGGACGAGCAAAAAAATGGGGTCATGGGGTCAGGTGTAGCGCCCTGGTGTGAGATTTAAACCCTATTTTCGCATATTTATTTGGGACACATCTTGGATTTGGGCAGATAAAAGGCAATAAAATTCATTGACACAGTTGTGTTTTGGGCAGATAAAAGGCAATAAAATTCATTGACACAGTTGTCAAATTCGCCCAGTGACTAATATGAAAACAACTTTTAAGTAACAGACAGCCAGCCAACAGCCAAAAAGTCTTCAAAAAAATATGGGTCCGGGCATTTTTTGTTACAAGCATGCACCTATGTTAGATCAAGTCCCCATAGGGTAAGCTTTCACGTCAGGGGCGGTGCTAAAAATAAGTATCATTTTCAAGGTCATTCTGGGGGTAAAAACCCCATTTTGAGGTCAAAACATGATTTTTCAGTTTTTCACATATTTGGTATCTTTAGATAATACTCTTTCAGAATATACCAAGCTTAACTTCATTTGAAGTATATTTTGGTCAATATTAGGGTACAAAAAATAAAGAAAATAAAGACTTTTCTACATATAATATCTTGATTATTTCGTAATCTTTCTGATCTGAAACATTTATTTACTTGACTAAACTTCAAACATTATTACTCTATTTAAATTTATATGGAACCATACAGAATATATTAGACACTCCCTGGGACATTATAATGTTGTTACTGATAACATATTAAATGTCAAGTTCAACTTTAAAGGTGCATTACTTAATATGAACCATTTACGCTTGTTTTGCAAAAATACATTAAATTATGTTCATTTTGGTTGGCAAAATGATAAATTTGTAAGGACTTTTAATCAAATTGTTAATGAAGAGTGTCAGGACAGACTTGTTTTAAGTATACCTTTGTGTTAACAATTCAGAATCATTGTCAAGGTCACAATGTTGATAAAAATAACACTTAAAGGTCAAGTTTAAAGGTGTATTGCTTAATTTAAGTCTGATTTTGCAAAAATACATGAATATATGTTGATTTTAAGGAACAATGTTATTAAATGAACATGCATATGAATTACACTGTCAACAGCTATCAATTTGTACTGTTTGAAAATGTATTTTGATCAATATAGGCAAAATGAGATGACAAAAATGGATATAGAAACTGCAAAAAAATTGAATATCTCAGTTGAAACGTACGTAACACTACAGGAATGTGTATTATCATTATATAGTAGGAAGGATGCCACTTACATTGAAATTCTGAAAATAATTTTAAAACAATTTCATTTCATGAACAATGGAAGATCAATTTTCAACTCAAATGATAAAGTTAGGATTTAAACCCCTGGGTTTAGGCAGCCTTCTGCATGACATTCACATGCACATCAAACCACTCTTGAAACATTTACATGCTGCACTTTTGCATTAAGACAGACATCCACAAGTGACCAATTAAATACACTAAGATGGAATAGTCTCAAGTGTATTCTTAATTATCTCCAAACCATCTGGGGTTCCTTGCCATCCAGAAACATTAAGTGGAGGGCCGACATCAATATTCAACTTGTCCGCTTGAAGCCATACACTTGCATGATAATTTGCTCTTGAGAGGTGTAACTGTCAGGCATCAGCTGTTGGTGGCAACATCTCTAGTGCTACTTTCCCTTGTTCAAACATCAAAGACCTGGCTCTGTTGATACCATTTTTTTTTGACATCATCGGAATTGTATAATCGGCATACAAACTCTTCAACATCTTCAACTTCACCATTCCTCCCAACACCACTCAAAAGTTGTGGATATTTGATGAATATGCCCCAGCATGTCTTTTTGCCAAATCCACTAGAGCATGAAAGCCTATGATGTTTGGGAGCACTCCTTCTGGCAATTTCGGGTCATGGTATGAATAGGGTCACACTATTTTTCTTCTTCGTTCCACTGACCATCCACACTTCCAATTCGTCTCCACCAACATTGTACATGAGTAGGTGAAGGACATCTGTATCTCGGCAACTAACAATCAATCCTTTGTACTTTCATCGTTTTACAGCATCATGGGCATGAAGAATCAAACGTGTGTCGGCCTCTTCATGATTACCCGCTAGTTCTGGTATTGCTTCATGATTAGTAGTTGACTTTGCGAGTGTTTCGACGAAGAAACCACCTCCTGTCACAATCTCACAGTTGGGGGGAAGAGAAGATGTACTCTAAACAAGTCTATCACTAAGGAACCGAGCTTGGTCAGCTTTATTCTCTTCTAGACTTATAAAGTTGGACCAGACTTGAGGAAGCGGTGTATCCCCATCTCCAATAATCTTTCTGATAGGCTTGTACTTGCTAGTTCACTTTGTTCTGGTTGTCGACATGATCGAGGCATTTCCGATGTTCCAGTCACAAATGCTACATCCACTCTTGTTGCCCCACCTTTAAAGTGCTTCTTAACTTACCCGACGAACACATGTGCATAGTCGTTAAATGAACTACATTTGCTTGGCTTTCCTAGTGCATGAATTAATGCATGTCCATCGATAAGTACACATGTCCTTGGAATTTCATCTGATGCTGGTACTTCATTTGGAGTTTGGACGTCAACAGAAAGAATGGATAGTATCTGTGATTTAGGAGTAGAATTCATTTGGCCATTTGTTTTTGCCAAGGATGGAGGATATCTTGAAAGTCAGTTGTTTTGTTGACCAACTTCTCATTGACCTCCTCTAGCATTAATTACTTCCTTGCCACATTATATGCCGTCAACAGCGCTTCTTCTATTGCAAGAGTAGCAACATCTTTAGTTGATAGAGCTGTGAGATTTGTGCATGATTTGAGGGTTGATGATTCCTCATCAGTATTCTCAAGTCTGAGGTTGAACACCTTGAAGCGTGTGAATTGAATCACCAAACTCTGCACAGAATTGTCATCTGTAGTAAGGCGTGAAGGTAGCATTTCTTTACGGGAAGATATAGCTTGGCTGTCATCATCTTCTAGCTGATACATCATTCTGGTGCACTTGCTGACATGTGATCTTTCTGACCAGGTCGTACAAAATCTATCACGGGCTGTGTCATTCCTAGCGATGCCGATTATGCCATTGGAAACTTTGCAGATCCGGTTTACCCATTTGGTTCCTTGATCAACAGGAACGTGATTAAACCGGTTATTACTCATCTTAACAACAACTGTGCCTTGTAATAACTCTTCGTACACCTCAGGGGCATTTTTCTCCAGGTTGTACATGTCAGCTAGATAGACTGCACCCCATTTTCCATAATTTCGATAATCATAAATCACCATCCATAGTAACATTGCAACAAATGTCTCCAAATGCAGCCTCCGGTTACCCTCACGCATAGCTCGCACAAAATCAAGGAGCACTTCAACCATTGTCATGTAGCTTCGCCAAAATGAAAAATTTGGATCACTTCCATGCTCTTTATCAAACTCTTGAATTAGATCTTTCAATGGACAGCATGCAGCCATGAATGATTCCACAGCATTATACTTTAAATCACTGTATCCAGCTGGATTAAAGGAGAAAAGCATTAGATATGTCGTCTATTTCCTTGCTGATAATGGTCAAGTCTCGTCCATTTGCCTTAAGCCATTCTTAAAATTTGCTCCAATAAATGCGAAGGAGTGCCTCATAGGTTAAGGTATGGCTTCTTACTGCACGTTCATGACGGTGGTACTGCTTCCTAAGTTATTTCAGCTAAGACATCAGCCTCGACCCACACATCATCAAGACCTATACACTCCATGTGTTTCCCTATTGTTTTAAGCCAGTTGAATAGTATATGTAGGCCTCCCATCATCATAATTACATTGCTGTACTTTTCTGGGCTTGCCCAAATTAATTCCATTCCTCTGGCATATAACGGTTGATCTGCAAAGATAATAGTGTGTGTTTGTCCTAAGCTACTACTGATATCCTGAAACCTGTTGTTCACTATTGTCATGGTATCATTGTTGTCAGCAGGGGCTTGGAGGATTGGTAAGATACCCAATGATGTCGTAGGTGGGTTCTCTTTTGAAACGGATTCATTAAAAGCAGACCAGGATCCAGGATGGAACTGATTGGTCTTCTTTCAATCCCGATGTGCACCAGGCAAGGTTTCTGCAACTAGCCACTTGTCGCTCTTTCTGTTGAAACCAGTCGTCAGTGTTGATATCTCCTGCTTCAAAACATGGTGGTGATCTACTGCCATCAGTGAGATGAGAATGATCTACTTTGTGCAGGATCGTCAGTTTTTCAGGTCTAAGTGCAGCTTGACTACCAATTGTCGCTGAGGCATCATGTTAGGGCCTAGTTGCCAGAGTAGCATCTGAGTGCAGTGAAATGTATTCTTTCCATCAAGTCTTTCCTCTAAAACATCTATATTATCACAAGATGTCAGAATCAAATAGCCAGGTGAGTAAGGGGTAATACCTTCTGGAATGAAGACACTTTTCAATAACAGTTTGATTGGAAGTCCTTACAAATAGTTATCATTTTGCTAACCAAAATGAACACATTTTTATGTATTTTTGCAAAACAAGCGTGAATGGTTCATATTAAGTAATGCACCTTTAAAGTTGAACTTGACATTTATATGTTATCAGTAACAACATTATAATGTCCCAGGGAGTGTGTAATATATTCTGTATGGTTCCAATATAAATCTAAGCAGAGTAATAATGTTTGAAGTTTAGCCAAGTAAATAAATGTTTCAGATCAGAAAGATTACGAAATAATCAAGATTTTATATGCAGAAAAGTCTTTATTTTCTTTGTTTTTTGTACTCTAATATTGCTAATATTGACCATAATATACTTCAAATGAAGTTAAGCTTGGTATATTCTGAAAGAGTATCATCTAAAATACCAAATATGTGAAAAACTGAAAAATCATGTTTTTGACCCAAAATGGGGTTTTTACCCCAAGAATGACCTTGAAAATGATTTTTGTTTTTAGCACCGCCCCTAACGTGAAAGCTTACCCTATGGGGACTTGATCTAGCATGGGTGCATGCTTGTAACAAAAAATGCCCAGACCCATATTTTTTTGAAGACTTTTTGGCTGTTGGCTGGCTGTCTGTAAATGTTAAGTAAAGTATAATGAACTCAAAATTGTTTATTAAAAATCTAATCCAACGTCTCTAAAGTCATAGAGGACAAAACAAAAAAATTGTTTATCAAAAATCTTATCCAACGTCTCTAAAGTCATACAGGACAAAACAAAATTTGTATATTCCAAATACAATCAAAGTGCAATAAGTACATCGAGCAAAGTTGGTTTTGGTTTACTTGACAGAAATTCCATGGGATATGATGGTGCATTTCTCTACAGACATTTAAAAACATAGATATATTATGAACTAATGCAAAACCAGTGCAAATTGTTCTTAAGAACAGATGGACCAGTGCAAAACCAGTGCAATTGTTCATAAGAATAGATGGGCTAGTGCAAAACTTGTGCTCATTTTTACAAGAATATTATGAACTAATGCAAAACCAGTGCAAATTGTTCATTAGACATGTTAGAATAAACAAAAACCCGTACGGACAGACAGGAATATAATGAGTATTATATCTATATAAGAATAGACGGACCAAAGTTTCTTTTGGTTTCAACAGCGATGTGGAGTAATTGGATGCCGTGGAGTGAATGTTCTGCTACATGTGGCAATGGAACAGAAACGAGAGGCAAAACCTGCATGAATTATGAGTTCCTAGAAATTTCCTGCGAAGGAACACAGCCCAAAGAAAGACGAGTTTGCAATCATGGACTATGCCGTAAGTTAAGCTTCTTATGAATTATTACTGTTTTAAAGTTCACTGAAATATACTTTAGTTTAGGGGACTCATAGTTAAGAAAACTATTTTTGACAGTTTACAATATTTTGGCTCAAAAGTACATGCATCTATAATAGTCTGTGGGAAAAACCTTGATTTTGGGCTTGACTGCAAAATGGAGTCTGCACAATTGTTCTTGACTGATTCTTAATCTTTGAGACCCATAGATTCCAGAACTGAATGATGCAAAACCCGCATCATTGAGCATTTTGAGAAATCCAAGATGGCCGCCAAAATGACATCCATAACATGTTACTAGTCAAATCTCGTTCAAACCCATACCAACATGTTCCTCGTATCACAAGGAAGCAGAAAAAGTATACTTTTACCTATGTCTGAAATATGGTTCTGGAGTTATAGACAGAAATGTGAAAGGTCATATCAGAGGTCACGGAATTGGCCCTATGGGAGTCCAAAATTTCAAAAGTCTCCAATTTTGTTCAGAATGGTCTCAAACTATTCGTTTTGAGGTTGTACAGTAGCATTTAATCATGTACAATGTATTTTTTTTTTTACAAAAAGGCCCCCTTTGGAAATAAGTCTGTGACTTTGTGGTTATCCTTGGCATATTTTTAGGTCAATACTTATTTATATATGTGCAATTGTTTTCTATTGACTATATGATATGCTGAATCAAATCAAATCGGTGGCAAATTGGGTAAAAAAGGGGGTCTTTCTATAACAGAGTGCCAAAAAATGTGGGTCTATGGGCAAAATTAATAAGAGTAGGGTCTTTTGGGGCCAAAATGGTCAAAAAATTGAATTTTACGAAAATTTCGACGAATTTAGCGAAGTTTTCGAACAATTACATCACATCAAGAAAACGGTTGGTCTTTAAGTGAAAAAGGTTGTGTTAGTGACAAGGAACTTTAGAAAAAGGGGGTCATTATGAGTGACAGTTGGTATAATAGGAGGTCTTTTGGTGAGGACTAGCAAAAAATTGGGGTCAGGTGTAGCGCCCTGGTGTGAGATTTAAACCCTATTTTCGCATATTTAATTGGGAGACATCTTAGATTTGGGGAGATAAAAGGCAATAATATTCATTGACCTAGTTGTCAAATTCGCCCAGAAACTAAATGACTAATATGAAAACAAGTTTTAAGTAAGTGTTAAGTAAAGTAAATAATGAACATACAATTGTTTACTAAAATCTAATCCAACGTCTCTAAAGTCATACACGACAAAACAACATTTGTTATGCGCCATTCCAAATAAATGATCAAAGTGCAATAAGTACATCGAGCAAAGTTGGTTTTGGTTTACTTGACAGAAATTCCATGGGATATGATGGTGCGTTTCTCTACAGACATTTAAAAACATATAGATATATTATGAACTAATGCAAAACCATGCAGTGCAAATTGTTCTTGAGAATAGATGGACTAGTGCAAAACCAGTGCAATTGTTCATAAGAATAGATTGGCTAGTGCAAAACTTGTGCTCATTTTTACAAGAATATTATGAACTAATGCAAAACCAGTGCAAATTGTTCATTAGACATGTTAGAATGAAAAAGAAAAACCCGTAAGGACAGACTTTAACATTTTCTTGTAGGAATATAATGATTATTATATCTATATAAGAATAGACGGGCCAACGTTTCTTTTTGGTTTCAACAGCTATTTGGAGTAATTGGATGCCGTGGAGTGAATGTTCTGCTACATGTGACAATGGAACTGAAACGAGAGTCAAAACCTGCATGAATCCTGATTTCCTGGAAATTTCCTGCGAAGGAACACAGCCCACAGAAAGACAAGTTTGCAATCACGGACTATGCCGTAAGTTAAAAAGTTTATGAATGATTACCGTTTAATAGTTCACTGAAATCGACTTTAGTTATGATTGTTTCCTTTGAAATTTAGATACACTGAGGATGAATAATTCTATCATGTTCATGGA
>JXSR01S037844.1:5853-21897 GCA_000969725.1 Ophiothrix spiculata
ATTTTTTTCAATGAGTTTTATTACAACAAACTTTGAAACTAAAGTTGAAATTTAATATTTTAAAAATGGGACTGTGCACTTTAATTCAACTGTTGTGTTTTACTTGATACAAGTATACTGGAGATATACTGAATACATGCATGTAAATGTTTAAAACTTGTCAAGCATCACACAACCCAATATGCAAGACTGACTACTGGAAAACTTACATAGTCATTGTAGAATAATTGGGCCTGTAATTTGCAAATGATATAAGCAGAGCACAAGACCTTTTCCATGAATATACCGACACATTGGGGCAATCTAAATGATGCACAGATCCAGAAGCTGTTGAAATCCAAATAGGTCATCAAACTGCCCTCTTGCATCCAGGTTCAATGTCCAGGATTGGAAAGCAACCTAGCAGGATCTGCCTCAGCACCACTTTAGGGCTCACACATGTATGTATCCCCCATTTACGATATATTTGGACTAATTTCTTAACTTTTGTTTATTGGATGAGATGGGTTGGGGTTATAGAAGCTTGTCTGGTATGATAGCATAACACTTGCATCTTATTTCATAAGCAAACAAAGTCTGGTTTCATGAGCAACGATGGCAAGATATGCCAATTTGTATATCATGGAATTTGTTGTTTTTGTTTCAAAACTTCAATAAATAAATAACTCTGATTTAGAATATAATTTTAATTGGAAACAAAGCTGCTGCAATACATAAATTATCATTATTAGATACATCACTAATCCTTCCTTCACTCTTTCTCTACAAAAACCTCTCTCCTTCTTAAAAAAGTTCACATTTATATCACATTTCCTTATGTAAAGAATATACATCTCTGTTTTGTACAACATAAAATAATCATTAATATCTACAGGTCTTTGCACATTATGGAAGCCCATTGCATAACAGGTCAAAGGTCACTTGGCACATTCATCAAATAAAATACTTTCTGAATATTTACATCCACTATAAATACCACACACAGTTTACCATGTGATTTACAACTTGGATGAATACAGCCTATGGTTGAGAGATTGGAAAATCTGGTACAGTGGAAACTTGGTCACACATAAAATCCATTCATCTTGGAGGAAGGAAACTAAAATCCCAACTTGTGCCTATTCTTTTACTGAGTATTTTTCATGCTTAACACAAAAGAAATAGCATAAAATCTGCGGGAAAATCTGCTTAAGTTGGAACTAAAATACTACCTGTCTCTTATATTCAACATTGCATTCGATTTGCCTTTGATTTGTATCTCTGTTGCACTTGTAATTTTATATGAGCTATTGTGAAATTAAAGAATTTTATTGGTTTGTCTTTTTATGAAATTTTTCTCATGTTAATTTTTTAAAGTAAGCCTACAGATGATACATGTATACTATAAGCCCAAAGATGCAGTTACATAGTCTGGTACTGACTTGATTTCTTTTACGGTTAATTAAAAATTCGCTTAACCCAAAGCACATGCTTATAGTCTCTATGATATAATGTTAAGGAGTTTCCACTGTATTATGTTTTTGGAATATCCAAACAATTTCTGAACGATTCTGGTAATATTTATAAAGACATGGTAACCATTAATCACATGCTCTTTTATTGAGTTTATTTGTTTGGAATGTAATGTTGTATAAAAATCTTGTGTGATTCACATAATTCTCTACGAATATCTGGATAGCTAATATTTCCTCTTTAAATGTATTTGTAAGCTGGATGTTTTACACATTTCATGTTGGTTTAGACTCATGACAGACCTGTCTGTGAAACCTTCATTTTATAAGACCCTTTTATAATTGCTGTTTACTCACTCACAGGCTTGTCATGAACACAAGTTAACATTCAAAGAGAGCATGCTACTTCTGACCATTTTTCAAAAACGAAATTGCTCAAGAATGACTATTTCTTACCCCAGTAGGAATGTAGGAATGTTTCCTCAGGGAAATTTTAAATGCTACCCATGAAAATACCAATCTAAAAAAGGATTAATTCAAGTCCCAAATCGCCCAAATTTTGAGTACACTTGTATAAAAATGAAAACCAAAACAAGAAATTGTTGCAAACATTTGTGCTATTTTTTTTATATTTCAGTGTGAACACGCCCTCGGTAAATAAATTGGTCTGTTTTCTTAGATATTGGTATTCTAATGGGTACCTCTTTTAAATGTATGAGGCATATCCCTACCCAGACCTAACTTGAGAACATCCTAAGTTCCAGCAGGGGGTCACATTTAATATATTAAAAGTAAAATCCTAGCATGTTGAGTTGTTTGGAAGGTTTTAAGATTATGACATAATCCTGGTCCCTATATTCAGGAAAAAATCATTTGCACTTAAATTAGAAAATAAATATATCTTTTTTTATAAATACTGTATAGATTTTACATTAATATTTGGTCTCACAAATTCTATTGATAAGAATTTCGGAATACAATGCGTTGATTTCTCCCGTCACGTGATATCCGATGTCGTCAATGACGCCTTCTGTTTTGACTTCTTCAACCTGAAAGAAACAAAGGAAAAAACATTGATGTAAAACACTAAACATTTCATAGAAAGTTTATTTCACAAATTGACGGAGGACAACATTTCTTAAAGGTTAAATATTGCAAATTTAAATTTTTACTTATTAACATACTCTGCTATCACTAAATTTTGCAAATCAAAGTCTCCTTAAATTACTGTAAATTCAATACTTCATGATGTAAGTATCTAACAAGGATCAAAGAGCTTCAAAAGCAGTATGATATATTTTGGTTTAATTTGGTTTAGAAAGAATAGGTATGATAAAAAGAGGGCTGTGAACGTTAAAAACGGATAAAGTTAGAAATATAGCCAAAAACAAATTAAATGAGAAATTCATTGCAAAAAGGATATGTCCGATCTTCTAAGAGGTGAAACAAAATGGCTCTTTTCAGAACCACCATATAACAGGCAACATACCAGTCACAAGTAATCATATTTCCCACTGAGCCCAGAGCTACAAACCGACCATAAATTGTAAGTTAGCAATACTTGGATCAGTGTTAGTCACAGATATAACCAGCTTAAAGGAAAACTTTCACTTTTCGGGCAAATTTTATAGAAATTTTACAGTATTAGCAGATAAATGTATATAAATCTTTACATAATCTTAGGGGAGACACGTAAACTAATCGGCAATGTGGTTTAGATATCTGAACATTCTTTTTCTCCACTAACCTTAAGGTGTCTGGTCCACGCGCCGTCCACGTGTACCAGTACCCGCTAGTTTCCGAGTTGGTAAGTGCCGCAATACGCATGTGCATATAGTGTTTTGAAGCTAAAAATTGCAATATTTTAATATTTTTCTGGAAAATTAGTTCGGTGACCCCCAATTTTTATAGTTTTATTTGAAAGGGCATACTTGTGCGCAACTTTTGTGAAAAAAATTGACAACAATTTACGGGCAAATTTTTTGAATCAACACTACGTCACTTTTTTCACATTTCCCATAGACCCCTGTACTAATTTTCCCCCAAAATGCTATTTTTAAACCAAAATGCAAAAATGAGTCGGTGACCCCCAATTTTTATTTCAAAATTCGGTTCTACATCCGTAAAATATCATTCATGCCGATTTTTACTAGAAATTTTCGGGCAGATCTATCATGGACCAGACACCTTAAACATATCGACAATTCCTCTTATCTACGGATTTGGTTGTGTGCTTGTGTACTCTATCTATCATTTTAAAGCATCAAATTGAATATCTTCCAACCAGATGCCCCAAATTTAACTTTGCCGACCAGTTCATATAAGGCACAAGCTGTTGTCGATTAGTTTAAGTGTTTCCCCTTACCTTATGGAAATGACAAGCACATTTTCCCTGCACAAAGTCTTTGTATCTAGCCATTGTCATATTGAAGGTGTCCACAACCTCAAAACCAGTATTGGATGCATAGTCTAGAAGACCAGTGTTGTGAATAAACACTTTACGCTGCTCACCCTGTAAGAAACAGACATATCAACAATTAGCAATATCAGAACCTGTATTCTATAATTTCAACAAAATTACTGTTGCACATAACAAGACATAATATATATTTAAATGACATCAGTAGATCCATGCCTGGCAAATTGGCAATGCTTTCATATATGCTATGCTATCTGTAATAATCAAATTTGGTAATATTTTTGAACATTACATCAAGTTCACTTGTACTGTGTTTCCAAAATTTTCTGTCAAAATGGTCCACTTTTGGGGACATTTTCTAAATGTTACCTATTTTGTAATTTACCAATTTTGAGTATATTAAAGAAAAGATGAGTTTTTCTCAGTCACAAATTGCTTTCATACCCATGGTATTAGGTCAGCTGGAAACTAAGTGCTTGTACCACCTAGATAGTGTCTGTACAGGGGTTTGGTGGTGTATTTGTAATTTATCAATGATACACAGTGAACACTAACGACAGGTTTAACGGAAGCCAGCACCAAGTTGCTTCAAACAAACTAGTAGATTTGTCTTTGCGACTTATCAGTAATGAACACAATCCACTATACTTTAATCAGCACCAAATAGGCGGGCCTCTTACTAGTGCTTGAGTAGCTGAACACAGCATAACTGCAGGAGACCCAGCCTGTTGAACGTGTGACTCACGCATCAGTATCTAGGATGCGCGTGTGAGTGGGATTATGTAACATGTAGCACCAAGTCCCTTCATAACATGCTAGTCATGGTACCATTACTCAAGGAATTTGGATGTGTATTTGTAACTTACCAGCAACAAACAGTGAACACCATCCACAGGTTGATGGAAGCCAGCACCAAGTCCCTTCATAACAATCTAGTCATGGTACAGTTACTCAAGGAATTTGGTTGTGTATTTGTAACTTACCAGCGACAAACAATGAACGCCATCCACAGGTTGATGAAAGCCAGCACCAAGTCCCTTCATAATAAGCTAGTCATGGTACAGTTACTCAAGGAATTTGACTGTGCATATGTAACTTACCAGTGACAAACAGTGAACACCATCCACAGGTTGATGAAAGCCAGCACCAAGTCCCTTCATAACAAGCTTAACATTTGATAGGCCTTTCCTGCAATCACAACAAAAATAAAACATTTAACCATTTTTGTCATTTCTCTACATCCATTTTAATAATCAACTGACGGTTAGGCATCCAAATCTTACATGCATAAAATTGAAGGGACACATACTGAATGTGCCTTTGAAGGAAAATATGTGTTTTATTTCTCAGATGTAGGGGGAAACTGTAGAATGAGCTTAGAGAAAACCTGTAATGATCAGAATCAAACAAATACAAACTCATAGGCCCATATTCCAGAAAGGTGTTTAGCTAAACCACGGTTTTAATTCGCGTCAACAGCACGGCTCATTGAATTGTTCCGCTTGAAAGCTGCAACGGTGCGTATCATTTCTTAACAGTTGATGTTCAGCCAAACCTTGGTTTAGCTAAACACCTTTCTGGAATACGGGCCAATATGTCTAACGGTCCACTTTTGATAAATTGCCCCTTATCCTCTGTAAAACTTGTTTGGCAACAAACTTGTTAAGAGGGCCAGTTTAGACTTTCAAGCAAATGATTTTAGCACATAACAATTACAGAATTATAACGGAGATTTGATAATGATGGCATCATATTGAATACAATTTTTTATTCCCGCTTGCATCATATATTATATCAGGAGTTTATAATTTGTTACAAACATATATGCACAGATAGCCTTTGTTAAAGGCTGAGATTAAAGGCTGAGAAAATGGGAATATTCTAAGTGATGGTAGGCCTTAATGAATCCTTAATACTTCTTACCTTTTCAATGTTTGTTTGAGTACATTCAAGTGGTGAGTTGCCAGCCAATGTACACCTCCTACAACAACGACAGTGTTGCCACTATTAGCTACAGCTTTGGAATGTTTCAGTAATTGATGAAGAGCGTTATCAAATACAGGCCTCTCACCAGCAGGCAACCAGAATTGTGGGTAATATGCAAATGAGACCTTGGTCTGGTTGTTGTTGAGATTGGAATAGACTTTGATGTTATGGGTTTTGTCCCATTCGGTGAGGGTGCCGTTGAGTTGTTCCATTATATAGTACATGATTCCCCTATTAGTTGAGTCCCCTATAAATAAAAGCTATAAAGAGAGAGAGAGAGAGAGATACAGAGAATGTTATCTAGGAGGTGGACTTCTAAAACTTTAATTAGTGCATGTGATTATACGATAACTATTTGGGTTAACTCGGGTCCCCCTAAAACAAACTTTGACTTTGCAGTAATTCACTATTGGGCCAAGAGGCAAATTACACAAATAGTACTTTACAGAATGTGAAAAACAAGGCACCAAAAAGTGTCTGCTACAAATCCAATGATCTCTACTTTCTTGTTGATGTTGAAGACATATTTATGGCATTCAATCCAACTACTTACATCTTTGTCAGCTAAACATTGCCTTAGTTGTTGCCGTGGTAACCTTTGATGTCTGCAGTCATATGGCAGCCATTTTGCTTCTTTCCAATGACAGGAAGATTTATTAAGACATTGATTGCACGGTACTAACCAACGACCTGCATTAAAAGATATGAAATACAAATACAAAATGTAAATACAGGGGATTTACAATGAAGTTAGACTCCTTGATTTGATTTGAAATTCCACTCAGCCTCCACATAATGTAGTCCAAGTAAGCTCCATTACACTCTTAAGAATAAATTCAAGACCTGCCACCAACCCTAGGGTTGCTTGATCAACCCACATTTAATTCCCTGAGTTTTGTACTGGTGTTTTTGAGACAATTAGCAGTTAGTTCCTTATCCATTGGAATTTCACACTCAACTTTGGAACCACCAATGTTTGAACTCGATACCCTCTGTACAATAAATGAGCCACCTCAATAAGCTTCAATATATGTCAGTAAAGAACACTTCAACACTGATGCTTTTCTTAACTGTCCAAGCTCCAGTGTTCAGAAGATTTTGTGGACTGTTGCTAGTATAAAACAGTTCAAGACTACAAACAATCAACATGAGATTTGACTATCACACTGATATTGTATAAGTTCTAAACATATTAAATACACAAGACCGTATTTTATTTGCTGTGGCTGTTTCAAGATCTAATACCTCGTTTACACTGGGCAAAAAGTCGTCATCGAATTCACTTAGGTCACGTTTATTACACTTTTTAGACGAGTGTAAACAGGTACAAGTCACATTAGGTAGAATTCAAAAAGTTGAACTTCAAAGATGACTAAAAGTATCTTTGTTTCAAATGAAATCGAATAAATCGTAATTGGCCAACGACTTTTAGCTGTGTAAACGCAAGTCGTAATTGATTTTGTGATCAGTATCTTCGCAATAACGACAAATTAAAAATTAACTCACTACCACGCGGGCGCCATTATACTGCTACATGTGCCACACGTGTGACACCCACAGCGTCAGTCACACATATTTCATTTTTCTGACTTCTTCAGATTTCGCTTTGAAATCGCTGCAGTGTAAACAACTACAAGTCGAATTAATTTATGCTAATCCAAAGTCATCATTGGGAAAAAAATCGATTATGACTTTTGCCCAATGTAAACGGGGTATAAGCTTAATGTCGCCTTTTTCTTTTATTCATTGAATTCACCTGTCAGCAGGGCTAACATTGCCAACACTTACCCATTTTACATGTTTTAGTACCTATTTATGCACTAGTAAGCAATTTGCAGTGCTTTTTTGACTTTATTTAATTCAAGAGAAATCCTTCTGTTAAACAAGAACCTTACCTGGGCTATTGCCGCTTTCACACACTGGTAATTGTTGATGGTCTGTGATAATGTCTGCCCACCTGACATCTAATACTTTGTTTAAACCACATGGGCCATCAGCTATAAATGGTAGATCACAATCCTGGAAATTACAAAAGAAAAGAAATATTTAATTAACTAGAAAGCCAAAAAGGTATAGCTAGTTTAAGTCCAATTTTTTCCCCAGAGAAAAGGTCCAAGTTCCGGCATGTTATCAATTTGAGCTGCAGAGGTTAGAGACCAAGTGCTATGACCAGTGCAACAAAATAATTTAATTGAAAATAGAAAATGAAATGACAATCTTAGAATGTTTTCTTTATGAAATTGCATTTCAGAATATTAGCAAAAACAAGAAAATGGTTAATCTCTTAAAATCATAGCCGAATATCTGTTGTCATATTTAATTTCAGCAATATGTTGGTGCTTTAGAATATTTTCTCCAGGACATTGTTTTTTTTTAGCTACATATTAAAAAAAGCAAGCCAGCCGCGGATCTAGGATCTGAATTTTACGGGGGCGGAGAGTGTGTTTTTCAGCTTTTATAACAAAAAATTGACCCAAATTAGGCTGATTTTGCAGAATTTTTCCAAATTTCCCGCCCCTTCCGCTCCCCCCTGGATCCGTGACTGCAAGCAATTTGTATTTTTTAAGCTTTTAAGTAAAAAATTGGCTGGGAAACATGTTTCAAAGTGTTCATATGGGACATCTCCTCCCAATGGCAGTGCTCCCAATGAATATTCTCTTGGTTTCTCAGTAAAATTAGGTCACCTATCTCAGAATTTGAACTCAACAATGCAAGATACATTTGTCTTAATATGTCAAACTACTCATCCATTTAAATCAGTATATTGTATGGCACTGTTCATTTAACACTAGCTAGCTGTCTAAAATAACTGACCACTCAGTGCTGTATAACCTGTTATTTTTACGTAAGTATTTGTATTATACCTTAAATATTAACAAAGAATATCTCTAAAATTTGGTACAATTTGCTAAATTCTATTCATATACATTTTCACTGGAAATTTTTAAAATGCAAACACATTCTGAGATTTGGAAGAATTGTTTACATTGTTTTGTCCACACATACATCATTCATCCCCTAGTCTAGATCGATGACATTTTAAGATGCAATTTTGAATTGACAAGCTGTCAAACAAGATTTTTGTCTGGCATTTCAATTTCACGCTAGCAACTAAAACAATCCAACAAGGTGTCTAGAAGATTACTGCTTATGCTTGAGAAATATTTTGTTATCTATTTATACTAAACACTGGCGTGTCAAGGATCTTTTCTCTGCAAAGTTTGTACTTAAGAGGAGATTGCAGGATTTTTTTTTTTGGGGGGGGTGCTTAATGAGGCAAGGGAGGAGGTCTAAGGCCAACCCTGGGCACAATAAACATGATGTTAGACAATGATCATAATACAAAACAAATAGTTCTGGTATATCAAGAAATAAATTTCCATTATAATACTGATTTCTTAGCTCGAGTAGGTAGAATTGATAGCAGAAAACCTGCTTTTGTAAAATTTCAAAGAAATTATTCGCAAGGGGGAATTGGACCTCATAATTGAGTTTGGCTTAATGGTCTGCAGACGGAGTGCAGTTAAGGTAACCAACTTTTTACAAGTTATAAAATATATAGAGTTCAATAAAGCACTGTGTGCTTTATACTATCAAAACCTTGACAGGATTGGGACTGTTAAGTGATTTAAATCAGTATGAATCAGTTGTTGAATTATTGAGAAAAATGCAAACATGAGAGTTACTTACTTGTATAAGGCTACACACTTGATGGGGTTGACTATCGTCCAATGGTTGTTCATCTCCTTCCTCTAAACTCTGTCGATATACATTGACTGTGTAAGAGTTGATTACCCAGGGTTCCGAGTGTGTGATATCAACAATCAATATGCTGATACGATTCTCACCTACTCCAAGAGTGTAGTTGGTAGGTCTGCAAAAGAGATAGAATTTGAGAACAGAGAGGTAACAAGAATGATTTTTAATTTAAAGCAAAAGAGGCTATGGATGCAATAGCTGAAAAATGTTTTAATTGTTTCAAGTGTGTGTCCTTCTCTCTATTGTATAAACTTAAAATAAAATTAACTTGTCTTAAGTGGAATTAGCAACAAAAAAGAAGTAAATACCAAAATCTAAGTATTCTTTTAAGTTGGAAGAATCAGTCCAGATTCTGAAGGTGAATTTAGGTTAACTACATAACAGGCAAGAGGATGTATTTAGGCTAAAATATGCTGAAATTTTAAAGAAATATGACTTAAACATACAGGTACTTCAAATGCATCCTGCATCATTAGGCATGTCAATATTAAAGTCACCCATAATATAAATACAACAGACAACTTGCACATATTCCATAATGCAATCTGTTTTTACTCCTACATATAAGTACTTCAAATACATTCTGTGTCATCGACTAGAACACTGTATTGTGTGCAGGATGAATTCAAAGTATCCGATACTGGAATAAAATCAGATTGCATTTGGAATATGCGTTTAAAAATAATTAATATGTCTATATTATGGGTGATTTTAACATTTGACCTAGTGAATGCAGTATTCATTTAAAGCACCTGTATTTTGGAGTTCAATTAGATTGCATCTTGGAAGTTCTAAAACCAATTCACCAAAATAACATTTTCTTTCACAGGAAGTTATATGATATAATCTAAAAAATTACTTACCTTGATGCACCCAATTTGTCCTCTACTCTTGCCTCGCTGTCACAGCTTGTTGCAAATCCCCAAACTTTGATCAGAACAAGGTCATGTGGTACACTAGTTTGATATTCAGTCACCATAGGGTCAAAGGTCGGGGTTAGGTTCAGAGGCGGGTCAAAATGGAAGGCTGATAGAAATGGCATTGTTGCTGGATCTGAAGAAATAGGAAGTATGTTATGCAAAAAGATAAGCTGTGATCATATATTGAAGGTATGTTTTGTCAGCATTTTTCATTTTTACAGAACAAAACACTTAAGATTTATATATTCTGACAAAATTGATATATTTACAAATTTGAAATCTTCAAGCCCTTTCTTAAGTATCTTGCAAAATATCAGTTTTCCTTATAACTTCAAAATTACTGGCTTGTGTAGATGTGGTTGCATTGTATATGTACATAAAATAAAAGAATAAACTTAAACACACTGTTGTCTAAGTTTTACATTTTCTGACATGTCATGCTTCAAATAAAATGGAATAAACCAATGACTAACTTTACTTGAGGTTTGATCAAAAATATCCTGATCCATGTTCCTCTTTTTATGCAATTGCTTTGTGTATTTGATTAGATTTTTCTCACTAAAGCAAGTTAAACAGACAAGGACCAAACTTACCATCATTACATGCAGGTTGGTTGTATCTATGATCCCCAAATACAGGATCAAGATTAAACAGATTATGAATCAAGCCATCCCTAAATGATTTATTCCCAAAATGTTCTGGTATACTAGCTCCATTAAGCTCATCCTCAGATAATCCCTCCAGCTCTTTGTAATGATAATACTTTTCTACATTTGATATGACACGCTGGAGATCAGCCGTGTTATGTCTTGCTGTTGGCGAGGTAACATGTGCCCCCACGTGATTGTAAGGAGCAACATCGTTGAGTTGGTACTGCGATGATACAAATCGTTGAAGATCTTTGACAAGACTGGCATATTTGAAACTGTCCTTTGATGGGTAAAGCTGAAAGAGACAAGATAAACAAGTGTTTATTTTGATATTTCTTTTTCAAATAACCTTGGAGAAAGATCACAAATATACTAAATCATTCATACTCCTGTACAGTCAGTGCCACAATATCTTGGACAAAGTAAACTAAAATGCAAGTTGCATGGCCATCCAGCATATCCAGTTTCTGTATATATATGTAATAAAACCCTGTACTCTGTATTTTTGTTTACAATGTTCAAGGTCAAGGAATCAAGACACTTCCTTCAACTACATAATAGAGACTTTGATAATGTGCATCTTGTCTAATATTCCAAGAAATCCAGAGCAACGCACATTGATTTTTAGTGTTTTAACAGAAGACAAAAAAGAAGACTCTAAGCCATAAGTTCAATCTGAAAAAACCAAATTGATTGAATTCGTTCAAGTCCGTATGTAAACATCCAAGTTTGACAACATATCCATCCAGAATTCCGGACGTTGACTTGAAGTATTTTCAAGTGTTTTCTTGGTTGTACAGTAAATCAATTTTTGTCCTTCCAGCAGTGTCGCTATTTACATTTTGATGAGATGCAATGTTTGGATTTGCAGTTAAAAGATTGACTGAACTCTGTCAATCTAGTAATTGACTATTATAGAATATCAGATATCTTGGATGATGTTTTTAGTTGGTTAATTGTTTATTTTGACAAAAATGTTGTGCTTCCAAAGCTTGTAAAGAATACATTCTTCTAATGTTTACCAATCTGAGGAGACCTGAATAGTTTCAAATTATTGTTACTATCTAGTCCTTGAACTTGATTCTCAACAAACTTGATGAACACAATACTAATTAAATGAGATGGAAGATTTTAAACCTTTTTTCACAACACAAAAGTTGAAAACATACCTTGGGAATCCTGGGATCCTTGTCGAGACATAAATTGGATCTCGACAGTGTCAAGATTCTTGACAAGGATCCCAGATACTTTGAAAGGGGTGTCAAGGAAGCAGCATATATCCGACGGCACCAACCAACGCTGAACCGAGACGGGGGCCGACACAAACTTCCGAGAGTCTACGAGACTGTTCTCAGGTCAAGTACCCAAAGGTCACGAGCTAAGTCAGTCTCATCTTGCTGATGAAAAATGAAGGATCTCGTTTGAAAATTCCGAGGTAAGTTTTCAACTTTTGTGTTGGAAAAAAAGGTTAAAAACGTCCAGATGAACTATCATGAACACTAATTAAACAATTAGGCTGATATAGTAGCCTTTCACTTTGCATAATCCCTTTCACAATAATTCATTAAACTGCTTTATTTCAATGAAGCCAATTAAGCTTATTAAGAACACCCAAAACTTTAATTGCCTCATCTTCAGCATCTTTCAAAATATATTGAAATAGAAAATAAAGAATCTGAACACAAACACATCAATGGAAATTCATATGACCTGTGGCCAAAACAACACTGCATAAATTGTTTACAACAAAGAGTTTAATAATTCTACACTATACAAAATAAGTATTACACCAATTATACATCGTTAGAATTTCATTATCATGTTTTGTAGAGTCCCCAGCATCCATACAATTTAGAATCTGCAAATTTGAATAGTGTATCATACTTCCAAATAGCTTTAGCTCAAAGCTAGAATTAGTTACACAGTAGCAGCTTTAATTACTTTACATATACAGCATCATGAATCGTTAATAAGTTTGTCGAAATAACAAGCATTCTATACTCTCTATGCACTTAAGAGTTAGTAAGGTTTTGTTGTCAATCTATAGTTGGCAGTAAATTTGTTTCAGGCTAAGAACAGATCTCCACTAATTGTCAGTTGTACAAATATGCAAACTCATATTTCTCAAGCATGCTTTAATGATGCATAAAGTATGATTTTTTAAAGAAACACACAATTCTTGTCTTAAAAATCTCGTAATCTTTTGTCTTGCAATTTGGAAAGATGCTTTATTTAGCAGATTCTTTTGTAGCTTTTCCCTCTCTTACTAAGTCCCTGAACTTGTATATTAGGGCTGTGTAGGATCTATAGAACATGTTTGGTAAACTTAAAGAAACCATCTTTGGCTCATATTATTATTTAATTTTGTAAGATATATATCTTCATTTTCTGTAAAAAGTTTCCCATCGGTTAATTATCTGAACTCTTTGATCAATAGAAACTGTTTTATTTTTTCAAAAAATGTTAAGGTATAAAACTTTTCAATATTTCTGCAATACTAATCCAAATACTAAAGCAGAACAATGATTGCTTCAACATCATGCAATCAATAAACAACACTTGGCTAAGTATTAAGTTACAGACTACAATAATTGAATATATAACCTCCTTCCGCTTTAAGAAGAGTGTGATTGTTTTAAGTTTCGGCATTTTCTTCCATCACACTCCGAGTGAAATGGATTTACACACTTGAGAGTGAATTTGAAGTGGCATATATGCTATGGATTGCGCCTGTGACTTGCAGCTTAAGTATTTATCTAACATTTTGTTGCTCATTCAATTATTGAATATCTGTCTGATTTTATCAGGTTGCATCAAAGTATTTTCAACAGGGGTGGGGTAATCTATAACAATTTGTACAAAGGCATGTACCACCTTTTAGCTTTAGGAAATCTTTGACAAAAATTTAGAGTACCTTCCACAGTAAGAAAAGTAAAAACAGTCAGGAAATAGAAGTAATTTTAAATTGGAATCTTTGGATAAGAAGCATTATTTGCTACATAGAACTAAGAATTGACAATGCTATGAAGTTAAATTCTGAACAAGATTAGGATAAAGATAAAATTTGTAAAAATGAGTAACATCTTCCATATGGCAATTAGGAAAATGGTTCTGAGTACATACAGTACCATATCCAACCCCCTTTCAACATGTGGAGAATTCTTGATGAGTGATTGCAAGATTTGCAGTGTTAATATCCTGTGAATATTTGAAATACTTTCCAAAACTAAATTTGTGTTTCAGGCACGTACGCAGAATTGATTTGAAAGAATAGAAGCTTTTACCATGAACATGATTTTTAACTCCTTTTTGTTCTACATCAGCAAAAGTTAGATTAAATCTAATTAAGTTTTAGAGTGATGATATAAATGCTTTAGGATACATAATTTTGTTCATTATCTTTTATTTCATATGAACAAAGGTAAGGAAAAACATTAAGATGTTGAAAATAAATAAAATGAACTTACTTTCTTATGTCTTGATTTGATCACACTTTTGATAGGCATTACTTCTATCACAATTTAAGTGACAGAGAGTAAATCTATAAATTTGTCATACGTTTTATATATCTCTAGTTTGTCATACGTTTCTTTTCATATCATCATGTGTTTTGAATGCCTTTCTGGTTATGCATCATTGCTATTCTCACTGCCGTCATTATATAAATAAAATGTATTTTTACCAAGAAGCATCCATAGTAGAGAGCTGAGTTTTGAATGCTTTAGCAAGTGTCATCTTTAGAGCAATTGATATCTATATCATCAGTTATGCCCACAAGAGGGAAAACTGTGTTTTCCTAAAGCTTTTTGACTTCAGTTATGCTAAATATGCACCGCACCATATACATGAGTAGAACTTATTATTTCCATGAGGCATTAAATCACAAAAGAGAGCTGAGCTTTTAATAATTTAGCAAGACAATTAGTATCTACACCAAGTTATACCCAAATGAGGACATTCTGAAATTTTTCCACCTACCTGTCTAAAGCTAGCCTTGTTAACAGCCTCTCTGCGACTATCTAAGAGGTATTGCAAATCTTCATTGGTCAAGCATAGATGCTGACTGCTACAATTCACACCCTGAAAAAGAAATTAAGTTCAAATAATGATAGATATAAAGAGTTATTTAGGCTGAAAGCAAAGGATCTGGTATATGTATACCCACAAACGTTATAAATAAATACTTGGGAGTCTTAAAGTGAGCAAATGTTGGAGATCTATATTCATCATCATCATCATCACGCTTTCGTCTGAGTCAACATAGCGCCCCCAATAATAGTGTGCCATTCTTGTCTGTCGGCTGTCAAAGTTTTGAGATTTTTGTAGTCAATGTTCATCTCCATAAGTTGTTTATGGATCATTCTATTCCAGGTTATAGTTTTGGTCTTCCTCGTGGCTTTCTTGAAGGTCTTTCGAGTTCTTGCAGAGCTTTTCTTGCTGGTGTTTCGTCAGGAAGTCTCATTAAGTGACCTAACCAATGGAGACATCTAGTTTTTATGACGTTGCTCCATCTGTTTTGGTTAGATTTATCGTAGAGTTCTTCATTGGTAATTTTGTCTTCCCAGTTTAAATTTAGACATCTCCTTAAGGGGGAATATGCCCTTTTAAGGGCTAAAAATGAAAATTACAAATTGAAATAAAAGACAAAATTACCTTTCTTTTGCTTTTTGTTTGACAACAATCGGAGCTTCCGTTCAAAAGTTATGGTCGAAAATGTAACTTCACAATCAAAATTTATTGTTTTATTTCTTATGTATTTTATTGTTTTTTCAAGCTGCGATATTTAACTTTTTTGGCTTTAAAATTCTATATCTCGAAAACTAATTATGCTGTTGATCTCTAGGTTTCAAAATTATTAG